>PVIW01007247.1:0-75245 GCA_004026585.1 Noctilio leporinus | reverse complement strand
GAGGAGGAAGAGGAGGAAGATGAAGAATAAAAAGCTATCCTGTAATGATGTGTGTGGAGTATGTGTGTGCTCAGGCAATTGTTTTGCTAAGAATGTGAATTCAAGTGCAGCTCAATATTAGCTTCAGTATAATAACTGTACAGATTTTTGTATAGCTGGTAAGATTCTTTGTAGAGAAAATACTTTTTTCAAAATGCAGGTTGTAGCTTTTTGAGGGGCTACTACATACAGTTAGATTTTAAGGCTTTAGATGTTAAATGTTTCTAAATATTTAATGGTTTCTTTAATTTCTTGTGTATGGTAGCACAGCAGCAAGCTGATAGAAATTAGCATCAATAGTAAACTTTGGGTTTTTTAGAATGTTGCATTTTGTTTTTAAATTTTTTTTTGTCATAAAATTATGTATTATTAAAAAAAAAAGAAAGAAAGAAGCAGAGTGGAAACTCACCAGGAGGATATGGCCTTTCCCTAAGGAGAGAGCACAGTGACAGTATAAGTGGAGAAAATGACAGATATATTTTGGAGGTAAAGCTGAGAAGACTTGCTGAGGAATTTAATATTGGGGGATAGAAAAGAGAGGAACTGGGTGACTTTGAATGTTTATGGCTTGAACAACTGGGCCAGTATAGTAACAATGAGATGGAACAAATTAGTGGAAGAACAGTTTGGTGGTAGAATTAAGAGCTCTGGGGGGCTGCGCTGGGGGACTATGGAGCCAGACTGCCTGAGTTCTAATCCTATTCTAGACTGCTGAATGAGTTTTGGTGAATTGCCTAACCCCCTTTGCCTCAATTTCTTCATCTGTGAAGGACGCATCACAATACAGCTATAAAAGGTGGCTGTAAAGATAGCATCAGTTATGATAGATAAATTAGTGTCTGTTCTCATATTCACTCAGCAGATATTTGGTATCTCTAGGCACTGAGTTCTGAGCATATAGCAGAGAACAAAATCAGACAAAATACTGCTCTCATGCAGTTTGTATTCTGGTTGAGGGAGGGAATGCACAATAAACAGATGCATTGTTAAGATATTTGGTATGTTGGATGGGGAAAAGGAACACAGTGGAAAGCAGTAGTGAGGAGCAGAATGGATTGTAGGTTAAAACAGGAGGTCTTTACTGAAAAAAGACCTTACTGAGATACTTGAGAAAAGACCTCAAAGGAGGGTGCCAGCAATGTAGATATGGGAGGTGGGGGTGGCGAGACCGTGCCAGGCAGGGGAAAGAGCAAGTCCAAAAGGCTTCGGGTGGAGGCTTCAAGAAACAACAGGAAAAGTGAAGCTGAGTGACAAGAGGGTGGGGGGATAAAATTGGAGGGCCCTGAGGGCTGCAGGGAGGATCATACCTGAAGGGGGGACGGTGGCTATTATTCTGAGAGGTGAGGAGCCACTGGGTGGTGTAAGCAAATCAGTGACAATCTGACTGACCCTTTTGTTTTTTTTTTTTCCTACCATTTACTCTTGTTATAAAAAATAGTTCAACTCTTCTTGCAAAACAGAACAAAATAGTATATACTGGACACATACATCACATTTTTCTTCCTGTGGCTTTAGTCCACCCCCATCCCACCAAGAGACAAAGGGGAGAGGACAGAGGGGAGCAAAAAGGGGGTGAATGTAATACAACAATGAAATTAAATTTAAAAAAGAAAAGAAAAAAAAAGACAAAGGGGGGGAAAAAAAGCCCAACAACAAAAAACAACTCTACCTGACCATATTCACAGAAAATGACTGAAAACACCTCTGTGGCTTCCCAGTTGAGAATAGATAGGGTTGGGGGCAGGGTACTGAGAGGCCTAGTGCTTCAATGGAAGAGAGGGAGGACTAGGATGGAGCAATACCGATAGAGACAATTTGGTTAACAAACAAATGAAACAAAGAATTCAATAGAGCTCTGGCTGCTGGCTCAGTGGGTTGGCACTGCCCTTCGCCCTTTGAACCAAAGGTTGCTGGTGTAATTCCCAGCCAGGGCACATAACCAGGCTGCAAGCCAGGTCTCCAGCCAGGTCCGTAGCTGGAGGCAGGTGAAAGGCAACCACACATTGATGTTTCTCTCCCCCTCTGCCTCTCTCCCTTCCCTTCTCTTTAAAAATAATAAATGAAAAAATTTTTTAAAAATACATTAAAAAAGAGTTCAATAGAGAAAGCATAAGATGTGGTATGTGCTATGGAAGTAAATAAAGCACAAGGGGGATAGGGAGTGTGGAGGGCGTTGCAAATGCATTATTTATTTATTTATAAACCTTTTTCACGTTATAAGAGAAAGTTGATTTAGAAAGTTACAGAGGTAGTAAACGTGAGCCAGCTGGGCAGCACAGGCTCAGGAAACAATTTACGGAAGCAAAAGAGAGGCCCTTGGAGCTTAGGAGAGAAAAAGCAAAGGTAACACAGGCTTGAGGGGAAGAAGAGGGAAAAGGGAAAGGTTGGGGGCATGTTCCCAAGAGGGAAAGCAAGCGGAGGGTGTTGCAATTTTAAAAGGGGATGGCAGGGATGAGGGTGCACACCACAGGGATGTCTAGGGAAGCACTTCTCAGGCAGAGTGCTGAGCCCTGCAGAGGCCCCAGTGCAGACACTTGCCTGGCACTGCAGGAAAGAAGGAGCCAAGGACCTGGGATAGACTGAGCCTGGGGCCGGAAGGGGAGCTGAGGGCTGAGTCACAGGGCACTGTCAGGACTTTGGGGAAGTCAGGAGGAGGTATTGAGCAGAGGACAAGATCAAATTCCCCTGCTCATTCTGTCTGCTGGGGGGAGGGCAGAGTATCCAAGGGCAAGAGTGGGTGTGGGGATCCAATTAGGAAGCAGGGGCAACAATCCAGACAAGAGATGCTGCTCAGCAGGTCGGTAGCTGTAGAGGTGACGAGGAGCAGTCAGATTCCAGGCATGTAGGAATGGGAGACAGAACCATCAAGATTTGCTGACATACAACAACAATAAAATTAAAAAAAAGAAAGAAAAAGATTTGCTGACAGATTGAATGACGGATATGAGAGAAAGAAAGGAGTCAAGGACGACTCCAAGATTTCGGGCCCAAGAAACCGAAAAGATAGTTGCCATTTACTGATAGAGAGGAAAGCGCAGGAGGAAATGCTAGATAGTCAGGAGTTTATCTTAGACCTGTTCCACTTGGCAGGGTAGCTGGTCCACGAAACGCCCAACAGAGATGTGGAGAAAGCCATAAATATACTCATATGTTTGACGTTCAATGAAAACAGATACAATCTGGGGAGCCAGTGGTCCTTCATACCCCAAGATGGGCAGAATGGAACTGGAGGAGAGAGAGCGTGGGGTGGAGGCTGGAGTCCCTCCCACACCTGAGGCTGAAGAGAAGCCAAGGAGACTGAGAAGGGCAGCAGACTCAGGAGGACCAGGAGGGTGGCCTGGAAGTGAAGACTATTATCCAATCTTTAAACTTGGTCCTTTCAGCCAGTATGTAATGCTACGAGAAAATGCTCACCAAAGGTTACTCAGGGAGAGAAGCAGCATAAGGAACACATTGTTAGCACTTCTTCTCTGTGCATGGTGGTGGTTGAGGATTATCGTGCATTTCTTCTCCACAGTTGTTGGCAACCTCTGAACATGGATTACTTTAATAAAGATTCTTTATTAAAGACAAAGAAACTTGAAAATAAACCATGGGAAGTGTCTTTTGCTGCTCAGAGAGTATTCCAGCCTATTTCCACCTCAAACATGTGCTTACAAAAAGAGAGAATTTAGCCCTGGCTGGTGTGGATCAGTGGATTGAGTGCCAGCTTTCGAACCAAAGGGTCACGGGTTCAATTATTAGTCAGGGCATATGCCTGGGTTGCAGGCCAGGTCCCCAGTTGGGGGCATGCAAGAAACAACCACACATTGATGTTTCTCTCCCTCTCTTTCTCCCTTTCTTCCCCTCTAAAAGTAAATAAATAAAATATTTTTAAAAAGAGAGAATTTAGATCCTTCTCTCCTCTCCTACCCCAGGTGCCATGGGAAGGAGCCATCCCACCCAAACCCAGGGGGCTTCAAAGGGATGTTGGTCAGTAGAAGCACCCTGGGGTGGGCACGACTGGTCAGACAAGCACAGGCAGCTGTCTTGATGCCAAGCAGGCCCAGCCTCAAGAGCTGCTGGGCTGGTATCTGACCTGACAGCCATGCTTCTCAGAATCAGGGGTACCAGAAATGCCATATGAGTCCCAAGAACACTGCTTGGCCCAGCATGGACTGACAGACGGACAGAACAGCAGCTTCATTAAAAAACAATTTATTAGTTTCTGTGTCAGCCAGTGTAAGTGAAGACAGGCTCCCTCCCCAGGTGTTCTGGCCACCCCACCTGAGTCCCTGGAGAGCCGCTCTATAGCGGATCCCAGGCTTGAGCCAGTGTCTTTGTTCATGTGACTCCAGTCCCATTGCTCCTGGCCCAGGGTTACGCCCCACCTCGAGAAGCCATGGGAATGGCTTCCCCCGAGCGACTGTTGTCTCCAGAGCCTGAGAAGTTGCCCCCACTCCCGGAGGCCGGGGCCACATCCACCTGGATGACACCATGCACCTGGGAGAGCTGTGGGCTGTCCAAGCTGGCGATGAGCTGGCGGGGGCCTGGTCGCACCGGCAAAAACGTCTGGCGCAGTGTCACTGTCTCGTTGCCCCCAATGTCCCTGTGGATAGAGAGAAGGTCATGGACCGGCGGTGACTGAGGGTGAAGTAAGGAGAAAGGACGGATGGAGCAGCCAGGAAGAAAGGAACAGAAGGAGGAGCCCTTCAGGCACTTCCGGGCTCTGCTGGCATCCCACACCCAGGACCAGGACAAAGCCTGAATCCCATGGCCGCCTCCACTCGGCCAGATCAGCCATCACCCACACAGCTGCCTGAGCTAGAAATCTGCCAGTCACCTGGGATTCCTCCTCCTCCCACAGACACCTGGACAAAACTGTTTACTGTCACCCTCTCATCTCCATTGCTGCCTAACCAGACCATCCTCACCCCACACAGGGTTTCTAAGACCAAACAAATTTCATATGGAGACTCTGGGGCTCAACTCAGTATTGCCAAATGCTTTCAGTTTTACCCAGAAAGAAAGTGGAGAAAAATTGATTACACTCTGCCACACTAATCTTTCCAAAGAAAGAGAATTTTAATGCCCTAAAACATGGAAAAAATATCAGAACAAAATGAAAGTCCTTCACAAGGATAGTTGGCATAATTAAATTGACGTACATGTTTGTATGTATGTGAGACACACACACACACACATGAACACATGCACACACACACACACTTCAGTGCTTTTATTTTCTCCCTTCTTCATGGATCTCTGAAAATCTATTCCCAGAACACTGCTCTGGGAATCATAGTTTCACCAGGCTTCTAAATGACCTCCTTGCCGCCCATCTCACTTTTCCATTCCATTCTCTAACCACTTGAACTTGAACTGACCCCTTCAAGGGCTGGGCTTCCCTGGTGCTCATAGAATGGGACCGCATGCAGCAACCTAACCCAGCTCACAGGCTCCCTCTGACTCAGCCTGCCTGCTTGCATGGACTCATTTTCCCCCACCATCCCTTCTGCCCACCCACCCTGATAGGTTCTTTCTCTTCCCTAAACTCACTTCTTTTTCATGCTTTGCCCAGTGACTTATGCCGGCCCACACCACCTCCTCAATGAGGGCTCTCTTAGCGCCTCCTACCCTCAGGAAAACAATTCTGGCTCTTTTTTGAGCTCCTCCAGTAATCTGCATGTGTCCTTCATACACTGAACGTGGTTGCATTTACATAGCATCCGCTCTTACCGGCTGGCATCTATCCTTTTCTGCCTCTGCCTAAACTGCTGGCCTTACCTCAGGCCACCAACTCAACCCAAGCCTGCCTTGGGGACTCTCTCTGGAGCCACACCTTGTGCGGACAACTCAGTCTTCCAAGGGAATAAACCAACACTCCAACTTCAACGACAAGCTCTCCCTGCTTAGAGTCTAAGGGGTCCCTCGACCACTCTGTACTCCTTCATCTACCACTGTTAGCTATGTGGTTTAGGAAAAGTTACTGAACTTCTCTGATCCTCACTTTCTGGTCTGTAAAATAGAAGTGAATATAAAATACAGGGGGTGGGACCAGATGGTTTTGAAGGTGCCTCCAAGTTCCATGAAGGAGGGAGGCACAGGGAGGCAGGTAGAAATATAAAGCCTACCTGTTAAGTTATAGACATAATCTCTAGACTTTCTATCATGACAGATAACTAGAAATTAAGCCAATGATGTAACAGGTAGGCTGGTACCCTGGCTGGTTACAAATTTGTGTTTTTAGTTTGTGCCCACTATTCCACAGATATACAGGTCTACTTGTTCTATACTATAATTATACTGTGCTTTTTCAGAACATGGCCTTTATTTACAATGTTATTTCCAAGGTTCCAGCATGGGATGTCAAGATCTCTCCTGCCCTGGTCTTAGTGTCAGGTGAGACCTTTGCCACACCCCTATTTGTGAGTATAAACTGAGCACATCAGCTGTATGACAATGAGCTTTGGCGATGAAACCAATTCCCTGACGGGGATACCAGAACTTAGACATCCAAAATCAGCATTGTCCTTCAATTCTATGCTTGTTCAGCCATGTTGCCAATGCTTGAAACATTTTTTAAAACTCCTCCTGAATTCTTCTTCAGAGTCAACAGGAACACCACACACACACACACACACACACACACACACACACACATACACACACATGTCCTGAGGACCCAGTCACACACCCATACCTTGTCCCTCCTTTACAGCCAAGTTGTATTTCTGATTGAAAAGGGCATTATTACCCACTTTGTTTGCCCACCTTATTAATTAATCTTATAACTCTAGACAACTTCAGGTTGTTTCCCCAAAGTTGAATGTACTCCCCAGGAAGACCATCCTAGGACATTCTGGAGAATATGTTTGGGCTCTGGGGGAAATTCCCGAGAAGGGTTTGGAACAGACTTTCAGTCTCTTCTGGTGACTAGTTTGGTGGTGACAAAAGCCAACTGGAAGAGTAAGTTCTGGAATGTTTATTAAGTGGCTAGTCACCCTGCTGGGTGGCACACCTAATGCTATAATGGGGTTCCATACCACAGCCTTTGATGTGCAAATAGGGGCAAAGTGACACACATCTTGGAATCCAATATATCTGAACTGACAGCCCAGAGACTTCCCCCTTGGGGTTGTCCTGGTGGCGCCCGCCTCAGCTAGCCCCAGCCCCAGCTGAGGAGCCACAGGCAAAGAGAACCTGCCTTGAGAAACCACCATTTCTCATTTACTGGTGGGGAGACTGGGGCCTTTAAGTGGGAAGGGGGGATTTATACAAGCCCACAGGTGAAGAGAGGGGCCAGGCCTCCCTGCTCAGCTGGTGGTCCTTTCCCTACTACCAGGCGGGGCAAGACTCAAAGGTCTGGCAGGACTGCTGATGGGTGTCCAGCTCTGAGGACCCCTCAGAGCAGCAGAACCTCCCTCCAGCATTTGTGGATGAGAGAGGCCTGCTGGGGACACTATCAGAGAGTCCCAGCTCCATTCTCTAAGCTGCCAGTCTTGCAGGTAGACAAGGGAAAGCACTCCTTTGTGACATATGACATCACTCAGGGTTCGGGCTGAGGCAAAGATCAGGAAAACAACCTTTTCAGCTTTGGCCTGTTGGCAAAAGTGGAGGCCACTACCAAGGCAGAACCTGCTGTGACTGTGTGTGGGGTAGGGGGAGAGGGAGCAAGGGGGGCAGGGACCCTCTGCTTCCCCCACCCAGCTCCCTCCACAGGGCCCATCACTTTTCCTCAGGCTCTCTTTGTCTAAAGAAGAAAATGCATGCCCCTTTCTCCAGAATGCTGACCTTAAATGCCAGCCTCTGCCCTTCCCTGCTTTCCCTCTGTGCTGTTCCTGGGGAGGGGCAGGGCAACGTGTGTGGCCCTGCGTCAGAGAAGACAGCACAGGCCCAGGAACACAGCATTGCGTGAGGCCCTCACAGAGCCTCACTTGGCCCAGGATCAGGTCCAGGTGGCCTGGGAAGGGCCTGGGGTACGGGGCCTGCTCCACTGGAACTGCTGCTCAGACCTCATGGCACAAATGAAGCAACGCTTGAGAGTATATACACGGTATGTGCCACACAGGAAGAGCCCTTATCAACTGTGAGACCCTGAGAGATGTGGCCTTTAGGTCCCTGCTCTCTAAAGTGGGGCTGAGGGTGGCAATGATCAAAATTAAAAATCCCAGCAGAGCACTAACTTTGTACCAAGCACATGCTAAATGCTTTACACGCATCATCTCATTTAATTCTCACAATGGCCCTCAGAATGAGGTACTACTATTACCCCCACATTACAGGAGAGAAAAATGAGGCTCAGAGGAGATAAGACACTTGCTCAACGGCACATAGCCAGTGAGTGATGGATATGGGACTTGAACCCAAGTTTTCAGGATCCCAAAGCTTTGCTTTGAATTATATGATGGTCTTAAATGTACTTTAAAGGGTTTTTTATGGCCTCCCAAATGAGAAAATATTCCTGAAAGTGCATGGTCAACTGCTCAGTGCTGGGCAATATTAGTGATGAGTTGCTGATGATTCCTATGTAAAGTTTTAGTGCCCTAATGAGATGGTGGGGCAAGGTGGGGCAGCACAGCACTGCACATGCAGCAGGTCTCCTTAGACTTCTTGCTTGGACTGAGTCAGAGAGTATTGCTGGCTGGCCCCAAGCTGCTTTGGTGCAGCCTGACAGAGGGTACTATTCTGACCATCCTGGCCAAGAGAGGAAGCAGTGTGGTGCCCAGGGAAGCCCAGGCGGCAGGCAAAGAAACGTCAGACTCACCCAACGTTGAGGATCTTGGGTCTCTGTAACCCGGAGCCCTCGAGCCGGAAGACAACATTGGTGAGGGTGACAGGCAGGGGGTTCTTGAAAACAATCTGTACTTCGCATTCCTGGCCAACCACAGCTGCTCCCAATAACTGAGAGAAGAAGAAGAGACCCATCCCCACATCAGAGACCCTGGTCAAATACATGGGGTCTGTGCACTGCACCAGAGGGGGATTGAAACATCTTTGACTCCCACATTTCTGCCCCTCAGAAGAAGGTCTGCATGCGAGGGAGAGGGAACTCCAAGCCACTCCTCACTGGAAGTCACCGCAGAATTGGGAAATTAAATCTCATTTTATAGATGAGGAAACTGAAGCCTGGGAGCCCAGAGCCAATCCCCGACCTGTTCCCCCTGGAACCGCTTGTTAGGTCATCCTGTTCCTGACTTAGTGCCTGTCCCCTTCCACTCCAATTTCCCTCACGCTCTAGCCAGCCACCCTCACCGTGAGGGAGAGGTCTGGGGTGCGCAGACGGAAGGTGTGCTGCTTGGCCAGCACCTGGCCACTCTCCTTCACATGGCCTGAGACATTGAGCAGCATGGCCCCCTGGTCCACAAGGTGGGGCCGGTATTCCTTGTAGGCCACAGGCATGGTCACGCGTTCCGCTGAGGAGGAGACATGGTGTCACAAAGGCCTGCTTCCCCAGACATAACCTCCCAGAGTCCCCATGTTCACAGCGCTGGGTGCCAAGCCATCTGGCAGGCAGGGATGGAGAAGGAGCACTTACAGGCCCCTGGAGCCAGTACCACTTCCTCCTTGCTCTCTTTGAAGGTGGACCCGGTGACACCGGTGTAGAAGGTGACTGAGAGGTAGAGGTGGAGCTTCACTGTGCGGCGGCTGCTGCTGCGATTGTTCAGCACCACACAGACCGTGAGGTCCTGTCCCATCACTGCGTCCTGGGCCTCCACCTGTATCGCCACATCGTCCGATGAGTCCCGGGTGGCGTACACATTGGGTTTGCTGCCATGAGCGGCTGCTGTCTCCACTGCCTTCCGTTCTGCCTCTGAGCCTGGGGGTTGAGGGTCAAAGTTGAGATGACAGCTACCAGGAGAGTGGGTGAGTACTCAGCAGAAACATTTGGCATGGGCCTGAGCTGGCCAGGTTGGGTACCTTCTGGGTGCTTATAGGTGTGGGTGATATCCTCCCGCATGTTGGAGCCAATGGCCTTTGTGACAATGAGCGTGCCGATGGCCTTCTCCTCCACGTATACAATCTTGAAGCTGCCATCATCCTGCCGTTGCCAGTAAACCTTGTCACTGTTCACCTATTAAAAGAGGGTGGGGGTCACAGTGAATAAGGCACTGGCCTGTGAATCCACAGGTCGCTGGTTCAATTCCCAGCCAGGGCACATAACCAGGTTGCAAGCCAGTTCTCTAGCCAGATCCGTAGCTGGAGGCAGGTGAAAGGCAACCATACATTGATGTCTCGCTCTCTCTGCCTTTCTCCTTCCCCGCTCTCTAAAAATAATAAATAAAATCTAAAAATAAAAATAAATAAATTATATGTCCCTAAAAATAAAAAAAGAGGGTGGGGAGGGAGGGTGAGCAAGCCACAGGGCCTGAGGTTGGACCTGACTCCAGCACCTTCCCTTGACCCTCAGAGCGAGAGGGAGGGTGAGGTCTGAAGGTGGGGAGCTTCCTGGAAGAGCCAAACAAGGAGACTTTCCACGCTGAGCCAGATGAAACCAGAGAGCAGGAAGGCTGGTCTGGGAGGCTCCTCGCAAAGCACGTTGGCATTAATAACAGTAATCCCTTATGCTCATTCGCTGACTTTACGACTTGTAAATCCGTTTCATACCCATTATTTCTTTTGATCCCAAGTACAGGAAACACGGCAACCATTATTATTCCCTTTTACAGTTGAGGAAACTAAGATTCTTAGAATGACTTGCTCAAGGACACATGGCTGGTCAGTCAGCGGTGAAGTCAGGACCAGAGAACCTGGGACTATGCCAGTGCTTTGGCCCTCCTGACTGTTCAAGAAGCCAAGTGGAGCACAACCCTCACCTCAGCAAAAATGAAAGGTGTGTCATACTTCATGTAGACCAGGCCATTCTTGATGGACTCCACGGAGCAGGGGCCACAGCAGAAGATGCCTAGGGGAGTCAGGGCAGGATGGCGGTGAGAGATCCAAGGAGACCAGGGGACCCTCAGATCCTGGGGAGATGCCCACCCATCTAGGCCTACTGTCCACTACATATCCTGTCTTGGGATCAGCTGCCACCCAATCCAGCCAAGGGAGGATAAAGGGAAGAGTGAGGTTCCATTTGGCCTCAGTCAGTAGGTGGTCGGGCCAGGGCAGGGCCAACCCTGGGGGCAAGCCTGCCTTGTTAACCAAATCATCGACACACTCTTCCTCCATGAGCTGAAGTTCGATGTTGGTTGTCTGTGATGCCCAGAGGTCAGGACCCTTTATATTAGTCAAGACAGGTCCAGAGCCCATGGTAATTCTGCTTGCTGGCCAGGAGAGTAATGGCAACACAGCCACCATTCCAGAAAGATCCAGAACAAACCCTCAGTTCTGTAGCCCATTGGGTCCTCTCTGTGCGGAGGTGGGAGGAGAGCTGGTGGAAAATAGTCTGACATCATTGTGCTTAGGAGGGGCTTTTGTGGATGAAATGGGCTGACAGGGAGGAGGCTTGGCAGGAGAGGACATGGAACAGTGAGGGCCATTCAACAGGAGAGAATCTTAGAAAACACCTAGCACTGTGGTCTTTTTTTTACAGATGAGGAAACTGAGGCTCAGAGTAGATGCTGGATTTCACAAGACAGCTGGATACAAACAAGTGGAAGGAGCTAATGTTGAGTGTGGTCCAGGCAGCTTGCTAGTCTCTCTAATATATGATCTCTCATGTGATTTTCCCAAGCACCCTATATGGTACATATTATCCTCATATTACAAACAAGAACGTCAAAGCCCAAAGATGCAAGGAACCTGTCCAAGATGACATATCTCAGAAGTAAGTAATCCAGCTGGAAACAAGCCTGAGTCTGGCTGGCCCCAGAGCCCCTGCCTGATGACCACCCTACCACTTCCCAAAGTGGGACCCAGAACTCAGTTCTCCTAATGTTCTGGGCTGGCCTTTCCCAGCATCGCAGGCATCACTGGGTTGCACAACTCAGGGGGCACTGTTCACAGAGATGATTGAACGGGAGAAGTCTGACCAGAGATAGGAGGGAAGATGTAGGCTAAGTGAGGGCTCTCATACTCAGGGTGAAGAAGGGAGAGGTAGAAGGAAGGCAGCATGAGGAGCAGGCTGGCTGCCTGGGGCTGCATTGTTAAGGTGGAAAGGGGAGGGACCTGTTTGAGAACAGGGTGGATGGTAGGTCCAATTTTTACAACCATGTGTCTTGTGGAAAAGAAGCTAATAGGTTAAGTCATCAGTAGTTGTCTCTTAGGGCTGGGTATAGGAGTTGCTTTCCTCTTTGAACCTATCTGAACCCTATTTTTTTTCTATACTGTACATATTACTCATAGTGAACAATGGAACAGACAGGAGAGGACGTGGTGAAAGTGAATGCATGTCAAGAAGGAAGACTGTCAGGGACTGGATTTGCTCTGCTGCTGACCTAATGCTCTGTGTCCTAGAGAAAGTTACTTCACCTCTCTGGGCCACGGTTTCCCACATGCCCCAAAAGGGCTCAGAGTGGGTCCCAAACCCCATTGATCTCAGCATCACCAGGGGAACTTAGAATCCATCCCTGGCATGTCTGATATATCAGTGCTGTGGGGGGACCTAGACATCTACTTAAATCAAAACAAAAACCTCCTGAGAGAGAATAGAAAATATTTATATTTTGTTATTCAATTCTGTACTTTTTCTCTTTCAAGCATGTATTACTTATGATAATCACCTTTTTAACTTTAAAAATACATAAATACCCTGGCTGGTGGCATGGTGGATAAAGCACCAGCCTGCAACCCAAAGGTTGCTGGTTTGATTCCCAGCTAGGGCACAAAACCAGGTTGCAAGCCAGGACCATAGCTGGAGGCAGGTGAAAGGCAACCATACATTGATGTCTCTCTCCCTCTCTGCCTCTCTCCCTTCCCCTCTCTCTAAAAATAGTAAATAAAATCTATTGAAAAATACATAAATAAAAGGATCCTTATTTAATTATCCCCAGGATATATAAGTAAAAAAGCGAATAAGAATAATGGATTGGTTTGGGGAGAACAATCTGTCACTGAATTCTCTTGAATCCTTTGACTTATGAACCATCTGATGTATTAACTATTATACATAAGTAAAACTTAAGCATAGAGTCATACAGAAAGGTAAAAATAAACTAAAGGGCATATGGCTGATCAGCTTGTTTAAAGAACCATGGCGGTAAAGGACCTGGTTTCAAGGCCCAGTTCAGTGCTGACAGTGGAGTTTGTTACCCAGATTGGGGATATGGGGAGAAGCCAAAGTTGGGTATAGGAGCCAGGCAGGACCCCTGCCTCACCACTGCTGGTCTCCTGGGGTGTGGAATCCACAACCTGCCACCCATCAAAGCCTGAGGGCAGATCTGGCCTTTTCATCCAGCAGTCGTTCCACACATGGAAATTCCTGGAGAGACATGGAGGGAGTGCTGGGTGTGAGCAGCCCACCCGGGGCCTACCCAGTGCCCCCTTGATAGGCAGGCCTCAGGTCACTGCTCCTGGCAGGGACAAGCAGCACAGCCCCAGCCCCAGCCTCACCAAACAGAATCGTGGTTCAGGTGCTCAAGAGGTTTCATGTTCTCATCAAAGTAGATGTCCATGGTGAGGGACGTATCTGTGTCATGTGCTGAGTTGAAGTTGGTGACAGTACGGGTGGCCAGACCCAAGCATCGCAAAACTGCAGAGAAGGCAGGGTTGGGGCTCAGGACCCAGGGCCAGGGGTTGGGGAGAGGTGAGGCATCAGGTGAGGAATAGCAGGGGTTGCCAAGTTGGGTCAGGGGTCACCAGGGTCAGAAGGCCTATGGGCCAGGGTGTGCTGGGGGTTAGGGGAAGCCAGGCCACCTGCCTGGCCTTGTCCCTGCCTGCCCCTTCCCCCACCCCTCCCCTAGGCTTCTCTGTGGTTGTTAACTTTAATTAATGGTAATTAAGGCCAGCCTACCATCCACCCCCACCTGCCCCTGCAGTATAGCCACAAATGGGCCTGGCTCATGAAGGTGGAGCCTGGCTTCCCTCCCTCCTCCTATTGGGCCCAGGCCACTCCTGTCCCAGTCCCTCCACTACCTGTGGTGGTCACACCGGCGAAGACCCAGCATTGGCCAAAAGGGACAGAATAGCCGGTGCGTAGGTAGCTGAGTAGGATCTCCACACTGCCCACCCATGCTGATGGGTTAGTGCCTCGGGAGTAATCACCAGACCAGTTCCCAATCAGGACCCCATTGTCGTCCAAGGAGTTCACCTGTCCAGGGCAGGATAGGATATGAGGAGTTGAGGGAGAGGCTCAGGACCTGCCATGTAGTCACCAGCCCAGCCTTTGGCCCTGCAACCACCCCTCTCCCTTAAATGCCTCAATATCTAGCAGAGTTCCACCCACCCCTCCCAGAGCCATCTGCCCTCCCACCCCTCGTCTGACACAGGAATGTGTATCCTGGGTGTGCTAAGTATTGGGTTTGGCCCTACATTCCATAAGAGCTGGGACAGGAGCCAGAAGGGATGGAATGGGGGGCAGGCAAGGGAGAGAAGAAGAATGAGATCCCTTTCCATGACACTCTTTGTAAGAGCAGGTCAGGGCTAGGGTCCTGGAGGAATCAGCAAGGCCAGAAGTGGGTGGCAAGGGAGGCAGCAGGCAGACACACAGCAGGGCTCAGAGCCAGAGGGGTGCTCACCATGGCAGAGATGACCCGGGAGACACTGACTGGGTCCGCACGGCCTCCATACGGCATGCCCCGCCGGTCCAGGATGTACAGGCAGGCGTCCAGCACTCCATGGTCAAACTGGAAGGAGGGAGGGCAGAGGTGACCACAGCCCACTGTGGCCAAGCTTGACCCCTAGGCCAGCGTCTTCCCTCCCACCCCACCCAGCCCCACCCCACCCCACCTGCCTCCAGCACTGCCTAGGGCATTGTGGCCTTGGCCAGCTGTACCTGGCCATAGTTCCAGGTCCGTTCACCGATCTGTGCTTCAGTCCCGTAGTAAATTCTCCCAGACTCGTTAAGCACATATTCCTGCCGCCAGTCCTCATGTGCCACGTGCACGATGTCGTCTTCGTCCCCAAAATACACATGCCTGGTTTGTTCCAGCCCTCTTAGGGGCCCCCACCCCCCCACTCCTGGGCCAGTCTGCAAGACTGATGTTCACAGAGGAAGAACAGGGTCACCTCTAGCCTAAAAACACTGCTCCCAGAAAGGACAGAAGGAGCATGTTGGAGACAGCGTGAGGAGGGTGGCTGTAACCAGGGCCCTTCATCAGGACAGGTGAGTCTGTGTGACCTTGAGTTGGTCAACTTTCTACATAGGACCTAGATCCCATCACCTGGACAATGGGAGGCTGGCTTCTCCTAGGCCAGGCACCCAGGCACCTAGCTGGATCCTAGGGATCCTAGGAAGCCCAACCTGCCTCCTCACCTGCCTGTCCCCTGCTTCTGACTTCAGCAGGCTCACCTGGGCACCAGGGATTGAAGAGGATGTATATCTCATTGCTGGGGTCGAAAGGCAACAGGAACTCGCCAGCCTCGGAGTGTGTGCGGACCGTGAACTGAAACTTGCCGATGATGGCACTGGGTGAGGTGTGGACCCGTAGGTTTAGAGTGTCCCCACTAGACTTGGTCACCTGGGCCTTCCAGCCTCCACTGCCCCCTTTGCCCACTGGGATGATCACATGGGTGCCCTTGCCCACTTCGGGGTTGTTTCCTGGAATGGGAAAAGGAGCAATTAGCTGGAGAGGCTTCCCTGAGGAAGGGGGACGGAACCTTGGACTGCTCTCAGCCCCACCCAGAATGTGTATGAGCCATTATGTATGTGTCCCTGAGTTGGGCCATCACCAGACAGTTGAGAGCAGTTCTGTCCCCGCCCGATGCTTGTCCACATGCCAGGGCAGGGACCCAGTCTAACATCCCAAACCTGTTCCCCTGACACTGAACTCAGAGGTGGGCAGGAGAGACCAGGCCACCGTCACCTTCTGTCTGCCTGACTGTCCCAGGGCTAAGGCAGTCCGGATGCCCCACCTCTTGTGAGTGGGCAGTCCAGATCCTGGAGGCCAACCCTACCTGCTCCCTGGGGCTGCAGCTTCCAGAGCCCAGGGCATGGCTGGTGGAGGTGGTGGGTACTTGGGAAATGGGAGGTGGGGTGGACAAGGTCAAGTCTTAATCAAAGGGTATGAGGAGTCTCCCGCCCCCAGCAGCCGGGTAATCACCAGCCTGCACAGTCAACGGCCAGCAAGCAACTTGGTAAGGGAGGCACCTGCCCTGGGCCGTGGAGACAGAGGACACACAGAGACAGAGTTGGATAGAGAGAGTAGAGGGAACCACCACACCCTGGGCAAGGAAAGCAGACACAGAGACAGCAACATCGAAGGCAACACCTGAGGAGAAAGAATAGAGACAGGTGCCCCTGGAAGTTTGAAGTGGGCAAGCTTAGGAAAACGGGGACCCCAAGACTCTCCCTGCAACAAACCCCTAGAGACACACACTTGCAACTGCCTCATCTGGCAGAGGCCGGGAGTGTGAGATAGTGAGATGAGGGAGGAGCCCAAACACACCCCTCTGACCCTAACACCAAGGCTGGAAGGCTTTGCTAGCCAGACCCCCGGCCCAAGTTTTCACCCTTCCCACTACGGGCCCCACTGACCAATTTGTAGTTCCAGGGTGATACGATCAGAGGACTCATAGGGCCGAGACAGGAAAAGGACCATGTGGAAAGGCTGCCCGCGGCGCAGGATCAGTTCATCGTACTCGAACTCATCTGTGTGGTGCTCTCGGCGGTTCTGGTCTGAGCGGGAACTCAGCATGTCCACCCCGGTCACCACCAGCATACCCTCTGCAAAGGGTTATTATGAAGGGTTGGTTAGTGAAGCCCTTCGGGGAGCCCAAGGCTCTATCATTAGCCTCCCAGGCCCCCAGAGATGTCAGGAAAGGCCCCAGACCCTGCTAAGACCTTTAGGCTCTCGCCTACGGTGGACGGGCCAGCCTCACCTCGGATCCTGCCATCTCCAGCCGCGTTCACACCGCTGCTCCGGGAGGTAGGTCGGCGGGAACCTGAGCCCGGGGAATCGGGCCTTCGAGAGTCCGGTCTTCGCGAGTCGGGTCTCCGAGAGTTGGGTCTTCGGCCCCCAGACCCTCGGCCTCTGTGGGGCTCAGACCCCCAGTCATCATCCGCCCCACTCCGGCAGGAGCAGCAGCTACAGCAGCGAGCCCAGAAGGAACGGCCCCCCCTGCGGGACCGTGTGTCTGACTCGGGCTCCGGCTCTGGGGACGGCGTGGTCGGGGGCTGCAAGGGGTTCCCGCCCCAGCGGCCCACGTCGGAACGAGGGCCTTCCATCATTTCTGTGTGCAAGAAGACAGGGAGGCCAGGGTAACCCTCCCAAAGGTCTTTTACTCGGGACAGCCCAGCCAGCCCAGCCAGCCCAGCCAGAAAACCTCCATTCAGAGAGCTGATTGCGTCCCAGCCAGAGGACAGAGATGATCTTATCTTGATCCAGAGATTACCCCGGACCCATCCGGAGACGCCCCCTTGACGACTCCTCAGACTCACCTAGAGAAGCTCTTCCCTTCTCACCCCCACATAGATATCCACCAAACCAGATGTCCAACCAGGAGACCTGCTCCAGGGCCCATCCCAGGGGAAGCGTGGACCCTTGTTACTGTCTCAAGACCCAGCTGCACAGACCATCATCCCCTGTCGAGCTCCCACCACCTGCGGCTTCTCAGTCGAGATAAGAGGTCGACCAGCTGATCGCCTTTAGGACGCATTTCTTAGATTCCCGACCGAACGCCCCTTGCTAAATCCAGGCGGGTGAAAAGCGGGACCCGGGGTCCTTGGCATTCCCCACTTCAGGTCAAACCCCGCGCGGAGCATCCGGGAGGGGCGGCTCGCGGTGCCAGAGCCCACTCTCCCCCGCGCGGGGTCCGGGCACGGGGACAGCTTCGCTGGCCCCGCAGGTTGGTGCTCGTCCGAACCCCACCTTGTTGGGGCCGGATCTGGGCGCGCGCGGCCCCCAGGCGGCGTCTGGGGCTCAGCACCCCGGAGCCCGTCGGGGCCTCTCACCTGGCGGCGGTGCTGGCGAGGGCAGCGCTGAGTCTCGCAGTCTGGGCAGAACAGGTTAGGACTGATGGGGCAAGACGGACGCGCCGGACGTTGCCCCACGAGTGGAAGGTGTGGGGCTGGCGGGTAGGTGACTTATGAGGGGGCAGGGCGGGGCTGATGCTGAGAAGGGTAAGCTTGGTTGCTCCATCCCCCTTGGGGGAAGAGGCCCGGCCTCCTGGGGCTGTTTCCAAAATAGGGGAGGGAAGTGAGGCTTTGCCAAACCTCTTTTCCCTTTCGAGGAACTGAGGAACCTTGTAAACCGGATGGAGAGGTTTACAAGGCTTGGGAGGGCGCAGGACAGGGGTCGGGGTTGGAGTTGGTCAGGGCTGAAGCTGGGGGGAAAGTGGAAGGCTTTATTGGGACCTCCGCAGGAGGCTGACTCCGGCCAGACTGCGTGCTTAAGGAGCCCCTTCTTCTGAGGGCGATGGGGCAGGGAGCCACCTTTTACCAGCACCCCTATCCAGCTGATCCTCTGCTGACAAGCACAGGCACTGTCTGCCTGTGGTCTTAGGCCCCTGCAGCCCAAGTCAGGCTCAGCCCGGGACACTGGCCTGGTCCCAGTCCTCGTCCTGCCCAGAGATGTCCCTGATCCCAAGGTGCTGACTGCTGACATCAGCCTGGCCCTCAGACTGGCTCCACCAGCCAGCCCATGACCTGCTAGCTCTACCAGATCCTCTGATCAACACCCCCCCCCCCCCAATGTGTTTCTCCTCTTCCTCTAGCTTCCAGCTGCTCCCAGGAAGAACCCAGCAGCCCTCCACCCGCTGTTTTGAGTCCATCCGTACTTGGGATTGGGGGCAGTCAGAGTAGGAGCCATCTTTTTTCTTCCCCCAGCCTGGGGGTTTGCGGGAAGCTGAGGCCTTACTTTGAGGCTTGGGTTGGAATTAAGGTCCCTCCCCAGGTTGCATAGCAATCTTCCTCACTGAAAGCAGTGTCTAGTCAGCTGATGGAGTCTTGGGTTCTCCAACCTTGAATTCTTCCTGGGAATCCTGACCAACCGGCTCCAGGCACCTGCCCTGAGTGCATCCCAACTCCACCCTCGCACAGGGGAAACCCTGGTTACTGCGTGGAGAGAGCACCAAGGTAAAGAACAGGCCAGGTATCTTCATGGAGGTGTTCTTGGAAATTCTACAGGAAGGCGGGGGCCCCCTTCTTAGGGCCTCTCCCCTCCATACCACTGGTGTCCCAGGTCTGCCCACCAACCACTGAACAGAAGACAGTGAAAACAGGTTAGCAGGAAGACACAAGGAAGCTGAAGGAGGAGAGGCTGAGTTTGATGATGCATCAGGCAGGGAGAGGCCTCAGGGAGTAGGGCAGAGGCAGGGAGCTCTCCACACTCCCACTGACCTTTTCCGGTCCATTTCCAAGCCTCAGCCCTGCAGGGGGTCTGTCCCCACCTCCAACTCTTTCAGACAACCCACCAGGAGAAATCAAAATCCCAGGCAGATGTGAGGGAGGTCAGCCAAAGGACTTTGTTGAGGGGCTGCTTTGGCATCACTGTAGATACTGAAAGGGACAGGACACTGAGGATCTAGTTGTGTGGTTTTGTGTCAGCAAATGGGTGTGTGTGGGCAAACATGGGCCCAGAAAGATTCTCAGGGAACCAGGAAAATGCACTGTCACACTCTCTCCCTCTTGTTTCAGTCTTTCTCCTTCCCCACCCAGCCAGGTTTGACTCAGTGGCCTAACATGAGCCACTCCCTTTTCCTCCCTCCAGGAGGCTGGAGTGCTTCAGGGCTTTCAGTCAGGACATGTGTATGTGTATGTGTGTGTGCACATAATTACGTGTGTTGGGGTCATTCTGGGAGTGAGGCCAGGTTCTGCTCAATCATCCATATGTACACAGAAGCAAGGACATGTGTCTGGAATCCCAGAGCAAGATACACAGAGAGCTTTGGTTCCAGCACTTGAGCTTAGCAACCTTGGGCACCTCTCACCAACAGTTTCCTCATCAGGACAATGGGCCTAGTCATCTCATCTCTGAGAGCTTATGATGATCAAATGAGATCAAGTACTGTCAAGGGCTCTTCAACTGCACAATGGTATTTGTGGAGAAGGATGCTGTTATGCTAAGCGGGTAAAGCAGGGGTGCCCTGACCCCACTCTTCCAGGTGAGAGCCAGGGCTCCTGGGTGGAGGACATCTGGGAGGGGCAGGGGCCATGGGAGAAACTTTTGTGAGCCCTTCCAGTTGGAGACTTACAGCTGCCTTGTAGCTCAAACCCAACTATTACCTGACCCCAAACTAGACCCAGCTCCAGCTCCAATCAGAAAGTAAACTCGAATCTAGCCCTTACCCCGATTCTGCCCAGACACTAAGGCTTTGATTCTCCATGACAGGGACTAGGAGGACTGAACAGAAAATAAATTTAACGGGGTGAGCCAACACACCCTCTCTCCTTTTCTTTTCCAGAAAGGTGGCAGTAGCAATGGTAGTGACAGTGGTGGCAGCAGCAGCACCTCAGCAACCTGAGTGGCTTCCCCATTCTTTATTCAGTCCCAATAAGTTAAGGGGCAGGATAGAAGCAGGGTCTCTTAGGTGAGGATGCTGCTTACTGAAGGCAGCAACTCGGCCAGGTGTTCCAAGGTGCCCACTGTTTGGCACAGGGGGTTACCCTGCAGGTTGAGGAGCACCAGCCTGGGGCAGGAGGCCACGGGCTGAAGTGCTGCAGGCTGCTGCAGACCTGAGGCAGGAGAGTCAAGGAAAGGCTGCCCCCAGATCTCATCTGCTTCTATGTACCCATCAGTTTTCCCTGCAGCCTGGCTGGTGGGCATCTTGCACGCTTCCCTGGAGGGAGTAAGGTTCTGGGCAGGGACTGCAAACACCCACCCACAGGGGCCAGGAAGGAAGTGCTGGGGCAGGCTGAGTTGGTGCTAGAAGTGGTGGGGACTGTGGCCAAGAGGAAGGCTGCCCTTGGCTAGAAGCATCCGACTCAGCAGTGACCGAAGACTTCCGAGTAAAAATGCAGGCCAAAGGTTGCTTTAACTGTCAATCTTGTCTTGAAGAGGAATCAGAATCCCAAGTTTTTAAAACATGAAACTTCCTGACTTTTAAAATACTATTTTGTACCCAAGAACATCTGTAGGCTGCCCATTTGTGAACTCTAGCTTGAGAAAGTCACTTGCCCCCTGCAGAACTCTACTGGTGCAAGTCAAAGACAGCCATTCACAGCCTCTCTCTCCTTAGCTTAGAGCCCCCTCTCCATCCCCCTCCAAGGGGGTGCCCACACTGCTTGCTGTTCGTCCTTTCCCAGTGTGGCACCTCACCCTAACCATTGTCTAAAAGGCATCAAGAAAGAAGGATACGGTTGTTGCACAGTAAGAGCTCCTGTAGTCGGGGCAGGTTAGTGACACCATCCAGGGACTCTATGGCATTATTGCTGACCTGCAGCACCTGAGGAGTAGGGAGGGTAGGGAAGACCAGGCAGGCAGGCAGCTGTCAGCCTGAGACTGATACAAATAGCCCCTAGGGTGCCCAGCGTGATTAGCTTAGAGTGCATAGAAGGGCTCCTGGGGTCAGGTTGGGTGATGAAAAGGGGGAAGGCAGGGGTCACCTGCAGTTGTTGGGAGGACCTGGGCATCTCTTTGTAGGGTAGGCAGGCTTCTGAGATAGAGAAAGGGAAAAAGGACCACCAAGGACAGTGATGGAGGAGTGAATGCTTTACCTCAAGACAGCGCAGGGCAGCCAGGGCAGGGGGCAGGACACGGAGGCGATTGTGCGACAGGTCAAGATGAGTGACCAAGAGCAGCTGTTCCAGATGGCAGAGCACGGTCAGATCCTGAGGAGAGGGGATGAGATACCCAACAGGGAGGGGCCTCAGCCATCATTTATCAGGCACTTGCCCTCTGTGCCCCATACAGGCCCTTGGGGACCCCAACTGAGGACAGAATGGGGCAGGAGAGAAACTAACTTTACAACCCACCATAATACATACTACAAGTCAAGAACATGGGACAGACAAGAGTGCTGTGGGTAAGGTGGCCAGTGGAGTAAGAGCAGATTCAGGGGACAGAAAAGGGCACCAGGGAAAACACGGACACTGGCAGGAGTAGGGCTGGTGAGTCTGAGGGAGCCGAGGTGGGCTGTAGTGGCAGGATAAAACTGATATGTTGGGAAGGTTGGTTGGGAAGGACTACAAGGAGAGGAAAAACAGAGTCTGGGAAGCTTGTCAGGAACCTTTGGGAACTATTCAGGCTTTAGGTGTTGGCCTGCTCCAATGAGCAGAAATGTCTAGAAAGGCACCTAAAACTGAAGGCAAAGCCAGACAGGTAAGGACAGACAGATCGGGCCTCAGATGAAGCCCAGGGAATGAACAGAAAAGCTGGCCAGGCCATGAGGAAGAAGGGTGGACCATCGGGATGAGGACCAGGGGAGGGGACACATAGCCTGTACCTTGTGACTCAGCTGCAGCACGCGCACCTCTGCATACTCCATCTTGAGCACGCTGTTCTCCAGCAAGAACTTGCTTCGCAGGTCATCCAGGTATGCTGCCCGCATTGGGTCCACAGCCTGGCGGGGACAGGGCCAGCAAGGAATTTGTGTCAGCTGCTTTCCTCCTGCCCACGGGGCCTCCCATTTGTCTGTTCTTGCAGGCCCAGCTTGCCTTGAGGGTCTGGAAGTACTGCAGCATCTCCTTCTCGTACAGCAGGGGGTCCAGCGCCCGCATCAGCAGGATGATGGTGAGCAGGCACCCTGAGGAGAGGGTAGGAAGAGGACCCTTCTCCTCAGCTCCCATACTCTTGAGACCTTTCCCATTCCCTGTCCCCTCCAACACACACAGAAAGGGGCTTCCTGAGAGGAGCAGGATCTCAGGGAATAGGGCCTCACATTTATTTTCAGGCTCTAGCTCCTGGAGTTCTTTACAGGATTTAAGCTCAGACTGTAGCACCGTGGACTTCTCCATCGACAGTTCACACCTGAGGGTGGGGGCGGGAGGAGGGATGATGCCCGTAGCCCTGGGGTGCTGGCCATCCCCCTTTCCAGGCTGAGACCATCTGCCTGAGCCCCCTGCCTCCCATCCTAGTTGCCTGATGCCCAGAGTCCTCTCCTGCAGGAGTGCTTCCCTGTCATCACCTGAAGAGCTGCTCATCTGTGGCTGAGTCTCGGCACCAGCCCTCTTGGTGGCCTGAAAGAAAGAGTAGGTGGTAGGAGGGGACACCCATAAGAAGAAGAGGGGGCAGGGGGTTGCTGCAGGTTGCGTCACCTTTTAAGAGCACACACTCCTTCTGGATATCGCCTGCTGTCCAAATGACACGAAATGTATGCTGAGGCAATTGGTCATTGAGGGAGGCAGCGGGCAGGTCACAAAGCTGGGAGCACTGGGTCAAGGAAATGCCCAGCCATGCTACTTTTCTGACTGTCCCACCCCAGGCTTGACCCAGCCCCGGCCTCGGACCCGACTATGTCCCACCAGTTCTGGGATACCCAGACATGACCAGGCCGGTTCCTGCCATCTGGAGTCCTCCACTCCACAGGCAGGGGTGATTCATCAACCATGAGCAGCAAGGTCTCTGACCTGGAGTCCACCTGGCACAGGGGATAAGAGAGACCCTGTCAACCTCAAAAGCATGAAGCCCACAATCCATAGCATTCTCCGGCAAAAGCAGCAAGGCTCACCAGGACCGGCCGAGAGAAGGAAACAGTCAGACAGGCCTCGTCCCGGCTCACGTGCAGGCAGTGCAGAGCATCCTGGGGGTCAGCTGGGGTGGAGACACAGCCTTGGGTCTCCTAAAATCCTCTTCTATTCCTTCCAAGCCCTAAACACCAAGCCTCCCCCGACTCTGTCCCGCCATTGCTCACCACGTCCCAGGAGCCAGCGGTGATAGAACCAGGCACTCTGATCATTGGGGTCAGTGAAGAAGGCATTCTGCACCAGCTCCAGCTCTGTAGTAGCCAAGGAAGAACAGGACTGTGGTTGGGGGCCTGGTGGGATCCTGGCTACCCCAACATCCTGCCCTCTCCTTGGTGTACCTCCAGTCCTCAGTCTCCCTATATGCTAGCTTTATACAGCAGCTGCATGTATCAGTTTTTATTTCCCCCACTGGACATAAGCTCCCTTTTGTCATGGGCTGAATCTTATGCACCCCCAGAGCCAGGCATAAAAGAGGTGTTCAGTGAACCCAACTGTAAATTCAGCAACAGGGCCAGGCTGGAAGGATGGTGCCACCGAGTTTTCCCCAGCACCCAGCCCTGCTTACCTTTGAGTAGCACATCCTCAGGCAGGCGTCCCTGTGGTCCAGAGTCTGGCTGGGGATGTAGCTGGGGCAAGAGGCAGGAGCGGTAATGCCAGGAAGAGTAGTTGGAGAAGTTCCGAACGATGAGGCTGTCAGTGAAGGCAAGTTCCTCTGCAGGGGACACAGCTGCCTGTGCAGCCACAAAACGCCGGTAGTCCCAGCAATGAACTGGAGGGGGAGGTGACAGCACATCTCAGAAGCAAAACAAGAGGAACTCCCTGGCTTGTACCCCTGGAATTCCCTCCAAGATCCCGAGAAAGACCTCTATGTGTCCCATAGGGTTTAGGTCACCCATTTCCCATGATCTCAGTAGGCCTGTCCTGTCTGATCATCCCTCCCCACTCTGGGCTTTACTGAGGCCCCAATACCAGGATGTGGGGCACATGAGGAGTGTGGGGACAGAGTCTGCAGGCACGTACAGTTTCGTTCATCAACCTCGAGGAAGCGGGCACATAATTCCAGCTCCCGAGCCCAGTTGGGCTCTGGCAAGCGGCTCAGCAGCCAGCAGCGGTGGTGCCAGGTACCATAGGACTTGGGGTTCACCCTCAGGCAGGTCTCCAGAAAGCTCAGTTCTGCCTTCACCAGAGCAGCCAACTCTTCAGGGGACCTGCACTTAGAAGGGGTTGGGGGTCAGGGCCCTCCGAAACCCAGCTTCAGCTCACCTCTGACTTTCTGCACCAATCCTCCACTGCCCCCTGCCTACACCTCTTGCTACCCCATTCCTCCTCTATCTCTGGACCCGGACAGGGCAGAGGTAGAGCTAGGGTCATCTTCCTGGGCTCCTGAACCCCTACACACTTCTGGGCCTCCAGCCGCTGGAGCACCTCTCGTCGACAGTTCCAGAGGGTGGCAAAGTCAGGGTTGGCTCCCAGAATCTGGCTTGTCAGTTCCAGCACTGACTCATCCAGCTCACCAGCCTGGCGCTGAGAAGACAGGTAGCAGGGTCAGTGATCATATCATTCCCCTACTTCAGGGGTAACATAAACAGAACTATCCAACATTCTGTAAACCCCATGCCAAGACAGTAGGTAGTATGTAAAACGCTTCATGGGTTTACATGTATTCTCTCATTTAACTTTTACAACAGCCTTGTGCAGTAAGTGCATTTATTAGCCCCATTTTACAGATAAGCAAACCTGAGGTTCAAAGAGATTAGGTTAACTTGCCCAAGGTCACACAATAGTAAGTGACAGAACCCAGCTTTTGGCCTATGTGCTCTATACTGGGGGGAGGGGGAGCACGTGGAGACGGGGCTAGCTCTGAGGGCCCCACCTTCTGGAAGACAGCCTGGGTGGCTGACTTGTAGAGCTTCAGCTTCTGTTCCCGCTCTAGCCTTTTGGCCTCCGCCTGCTCTTCTGAAGTCTTCACCTTCAGGCGCCCGTGCTACAGGGATAGGTGGGTTGGAAGGGAGCAGGCTGCCTTGCTCCAGGTTTACACAGGTAAATGGAGAGCAAAGGCTACTAGGGGCAAGGGCATGGGCGTGCTGAGATGGGGAGCTGGGCTCAGGGTTCTCACCATGATGCTGGTTCAGAGTTCAAGGCAGGGGTGGGGTCCTGTGGCAGCCTGTGAAACCTGCGGAAGTAAGTGTCAATCATGGAAGCCCCACCCCTGATAGCCCCACCCCTAGGTGGTCCCCCCGGAAGCCGCAAGCAAACCTGGTCAGAAACCCCCAGGGTGGTCAGCATTACACTTCCAGGAGGAAAAGCCCACGGGATTAGGACTCGCACCCCTGCGGTCCTGCTCACTCCCTGGTCCACCAGAGCTGGACCCGAGCAAGCCCGGGCATTGAAACGATGGGGATCACTCTGCGCACATAGACTACCGCTGCCCTCCCTCCCCACAGCTTCCACGCACTCGAGTTCCCTCGGGCGTACCCACCTGCCCTGGGAGGCTGCGTGGGGCACTCGGAGCTGCGGCTCCCACCACCGAGCCCAGGTGCTGGCTAGAGCGGCGCTCCGCCCCAGCTCTCCGAGGCGCAGCGCCCCCTGCAGGCCCTCGGAGGGGCCAGAGCAGCTCAGGTAGGCTCGGAAGGCGCGTGCGCGGGGGGTCGGAACCGGCCCTTGGGTGAATAGTAATGCGCACGCGCAGCAATGGCCCGTGGGTGACAGCAGTAGGCGCAATAGTTCGCGTCAGCCACTCCAAAAGCAGTTCAATTGAAGAGGTATCCCTAACAGCCTAAAAACTCCCTTAACTGACCTCATTCGGGCCACAATGGCCACCTCCTAGTTTTAGATCTATTGGATGGAGTGTCCTTTCTGTATCTTTCATGACTTCTGCAGTATTTGACTCTACTGACTTTCTTAAATTTGACACTCTGTCCTGTCTTCTCCCGCACCTTTATCCCTCTCTTCTTCTCTCAAAAGTTGATGATCTTCAGGGCCCTTTCCTCACTCCCTTTTCACTTCACATACTGTTGCCGGGAGAACCTTCACAAATTTAAGCCAGGTCCACAAATTTTCTGACCTGTCCTTTCTCGGGATGGCTTCATCTACACTCATGGTTTTCAATTGCTTCATTGACCTCCAGATCAGATGTCTTGAAAGCTTTAATAATGCATGAAAGAAAAAAAAAAAAAAAAAAAAAAAGAATATGTGTGTGCATACAGTGCATACATATTCAAAATCCTATTAGATATTACATAGATGTCTCAGAGACATCTCGAACTCCAAAAGTCAAAAGGTATCATAATCCCCCTTCCAGTATATACTTTGGCTTTTGTTTCCCTATAGTAGTGAATGGCACTACTCCTTCCTCCACTTTTCCGTACTCTCTCTTAAAAACCATGTCTATTCCAACTACACTAAGAATTTAAGCTCAGCCCTGGCTGGTGTGGCTTAGTGGATTGAATGCCAGCCTGTGAACCAGGAGGTTACTGGTTCAATTCCCATTCAGAGCATATGTCTGGATTGCAGACCAGGTCCCCAGTTGGGGCACGTGTGTGTGTGTGTGTGTGTGTGTGTGTGTGTGGCAACCACACATTGATGTTTCTCTCCCTCTCTTTCTCCCTCTCTTCCCCTCTCTCTAAACATAACTAATTTTTAAAAAATCTTTTAAATTTAAGCTCATTTCTTCCCTGGATTGTTGAAAGTCTTTTCAATGTTCCCCCATTTCCACCCTGTCCCCTCTATTATCAATTCATCCTCTGTGCAACTGGATCAGCCTTTCTAAAATGCAGGTTCAATCATGTCACATCTCTGCCTAAAAGCCTTCCATGGTTCCTGACAGATTTTCAGGACAGATTTTGGATCAGGTTAGCATGTGAGTTCTTTTGCTCCTTGGGCCCTGCCCACCCCTTCCCAGCCTTATGTCCTGCTTGTCCCTATTAAAAACTTTATCACAACAAAACAAAACAAAAAAACTTCATCACAGCTGATAGCACTATTTCCAGTTTCCCAAACATATAAACCTGTTTCCACCTTGACTCTCCTTCCTGTGCCAGGTAACTCCAGTTCATCTTATAGATTTCACTCAAGTATCACCACCAGCTAGTTCTCCAAAATATCTCAGCCTGATTTAGAAGACCTTCATAGGTGTTGTGATAAAAGTGCTTAAATGACCATACTTTGATTCTTCTCTCCCTCTCTGCCTCTTTCCCTTCCCCTCTCTCTGGAAATAATAAATATATATATATATATATATATTAAAAAGAGTGCTTAAATGCCCTATAAGTCTTGGTTTGTATGCCAGTATCTCCTATCAGATTTAGAGTTCCTGGAGAACAGGAAAACACTTGATCCTGCTTTTCCAATACCTAGCCATGGTCCTTAGGAGTTACTGGGTATTTATTTGAGTGAATGAACAAAACATCACACAGGGTGTGGGGTGGTTTGGCTGGGCCTAATAATGCACACTGTTGGTGTTTAGGGATGAAAGAGTTCTTGTGGCCCTGGACCAGTTCAAGAAGGTTTCTGGTGGAGTCTTCGTGGAGTTCAAGGTGACAGTATATACATGTGTGTGATTTATTTTTGAGAAGTGTATGTCCATGTGGCATGTGTATGTTTATAACTTACATTTGGGTAAGAAAGTGTGGCTTTTAATTCTTTATACTTCTTCCACACCTTAAAAAAAAAAAAAAATCCTCACCCAAGGATATGTTTATTGATTTTTTTAAAGAGAGAGGAAAGGAAAGAGAAAGAGAGTGGAACATAGATGTGAGGGAGAAATATCGATTGGTTGCTTTCTGTAGACACCCTGACCAGGGGTTGAACCCAAAACCTAGCTATGTGCTTTGGCCTAGGATCAAACCTGCAATCGTTTTGGTGCATGGGATGACACCCCAACCAACTGAGCCACCCAGCCAGGGCTCTGCCACACCTTTTTAATAATCCACCTGCTAGAGTTGAAGTGAAGATTAAATATAATAATGTAGGTAAAGTGCTTAGAATGGTGCCTACATGGAGGAAGGGCTCAGTAAATAGTAATAGTAGTAAATTCCCCATTTTTATGACATTATATGAAAGGAAATTGATTAAGTAAGATTAGTAACCTGTATCAGAAAGATTAAGTAACCTGTGTCTGTCTGGTCTGGTCCAGCCCTCCCACTTCACCATCTGCTTTTTTATTTTTGTCACTGCCTGCATTTGCTTCCTGCTCTGTACATACTCATGAGTACAACCACATACCTGGGAAGACAGGTACCGACAGGTGGGGTACAGTCTTACATCATAGTCACTAAGAGAAGAGGAAAGGGGTGGATGTAGGCTGAATGAAACAGGCATGAAATATTTTTTAGTAATTAGCAATCTTGAAACTGGGAAAGTTGAGTCAACCTGGCTTAAAGGCGGAAGTGAGCGTCATGAACAAATCTTATTCCAAGAAGGTGGGGCCTGTTTTTGGAAAGAGAGGGCAGGAAAGGCATTTCAGGCATGTACTATAGTACTGAAGGTGGGAAAGAGAAACCAAACAGACTTAGCTGTCTGGCAGATGGAAGGTGAGCCAGGTGTCTTTGGAGATAAGAGCAGTGGAACCAGTGACAAGCCTTTTGCTCTAAGGCAAGAGAAGCTGCCAGGAGCTGTATTTAGCCTCCTATGTGGGATCCATGAGAAGCATGAAGGTGTCTGAGGGCCATGATCTGAATGATGTTTGAGGAAAAAAAATTTACTGCCTTCTGTGTGGAGAAAGGAACAAGCAATGATTGAGTTCCAACTGAGCCCCAGACATCTTAATGTACTGACTACATATGTGAAGTAAATATTATTATCCATATTTTACAATGAAAAAAAAAAAAAAAACACAGTGCATATAGTGGGTTTACAAAGGTTAAGTTGCTTGCCCAAGGCCACATGGCTTGGAGGAAACACAACCAGAATTCAACCCTAAGCCTGAGTGCCTGCTCACTGCATAGGTGAGAGGGAATTTCCAGAGGCTCAAACTTGAGCTCCATCATTATGATCACCTTCATTTTTTTTCTCCCACTAGTACTTTATTGGTCTGCCTGGTTGGGCAGCTTCCGGGATGGGCTACCATTCACCACTCAGAAATATGAGAAGGCCTGGTACTAGCCCTTTAGGGTCCCAGACTGTGTAATACAAAGGGGCAGGTAGATCTGGCTTTTCCTGGACCAGCATGGGGCACCCAGGTGGGGACCAAGAGCCCAACTTGGCGCCTGTCTGTCATTCTAGTTGTATTTGGAGAAGTATTCCTTGCTGTTATCGATGATGGGCTTAATCATGTCACTACCTGGCTTCCCAGCCAGCTGGACTGACATCCCCATGCTTATCGGTGTACCGAAGGCCTGGACCAGCCACAGAGCCTCATTCACAGAGCATCCTATAGGCAAACCATTGATGGTGCTCTGGGGAAGAACACCCTTGCTATCTATGATAAAGAGACCCCTGTAGGCAATCCTCTCATCTTCCTTCAGCATGCCATAATCATGGGACAAGCTTCAGGCTACATCAGCCGGCAGGAGGATGTTCAGAGGACCCAAACCTCCCTCCTTCCAGGGAGTGTTAATCCAAGGTAGGTGGGTGAACTGTGAGTACACAGAGACCCCCAGCACCTTACAGCCCAGCTTGCGAAAGTTCTTGGCATGCTTGCTGAAAACGATGATCTCCATGGGGCATGCAAAAGTGAAGTCCAACAGGTAGAAAAAGAGAACCGCATATTTTCCTCTGTAGTCCGAAAGCTTTACCTCCTTGAAGATACTGGTCACTACGGCTGTGTTCTTGAAGTCCAGGCGGGGCTTTCCAGAGGCCATGACTGAAGGCTGAGTGGGACACACAGACCAGCGGACCAGTTGACTCACATTCTCAGAGCTTTTTAAAAATTATATTTTATTTATTATGCTGGTACAGTTATCTCACTTTTCCCCCTTTGCTTCCCTCTACCCAGAGCCCCCTTCCCTCCAGCAGTCCCACCCTCCTTGTTCATGTCTATGGGTCATGCCTATATGTTCTTTGGCATATTCCTTTCCTATACTATTCTTAACATCTCCCTGTCTATTTTGTATCTACCAGTTATGCTTCTTAATCCCTGTACCATTTTCCCATTTCTCCACCTTTCCCCTCCCAGCTGATAACCCTCCAAATGATCCCTGTACCTATAGTTCTGTTCCTATCTGGTTTGCTTAGTTTGTTTTGTTTTTATTTTTATTTTTTAGATTCTGTTGTTGAGAGTTCTGAGTTTGCTGTTATTTTAATGTTTATGGTTTTGATCTTCTTTTTTAAACAGTTGTCACTTATTTATTTATATATATATTTAAGATTTTATTTATTATTTTTAGAGAGAGGGGAAGGGAGAGAGGCAGAAAGGGAGAGAGACATCAATGTGTGGTTGCTTTTCACCTGCCTCCAGCTACAGAGCTGGCTGGAGACCTGGCTTGCAACCTGGTTATGTGCCCTGGCTGGGAATCAAACCAGCAACCCCTGGGTTTGCAGGCCGGCGCCTTATCCACTGTTCCACCAGCCAAGGCTGATCTTCTTTTTCTTAAATAAGTGCCTTTGTGATGATGAACTCCTTTAGCTTGAATGTAAGGAAGAAATAAACAGTCAACCAGTACAGAATGAAGAAATAAGAATTGAAAAAATGAGGAGAGGCTTAGGAACTTCTGGGACAACTTTAATGAACATGCCAACACCCAAATCATAGGGGTGCCAGAAGGAGAAGAGGAAGAGCAAGAAATTGAAAACTTGTGTGAAAAAATAATGAAGGAAAACTTCCCTAATTTGGTAAATGAAATAGACATACAAGTCCAAGAAGCACAGAGAACCCCAAACAAGCTAGACCAAAGGAGGACCATGCCAAGACACATAATTAAAATGTGAAAGGTTAAAGATAAAGAGAGAATCTTAAAAGCAGCAAGAAAAAAGAAGAGTTACTTACAAAGAGGTCCCTGTAAGACTGTCAGCTGATTTCTCTAAAGAAACTGCAGGCAAGAAGGGACTGGCAAGAAATATTTAAAGTAATGAAAAGCAAGGACCTACAACCAAGACTATTCAGCAAAGCTGTCATTTAGAATGCAAGGGCAGATAAAGTGCTTCTCAAACTTGAGTTTCTTAAGGCCTGGCACCACCAACCAATTGCTCAACCAATGCTTTCTCTACTCCTACTCCCCAACACACACACACATGCACATACACACATACATCTTTACAATGCCTCTTGGACCCTGAATTACACACCAGAGCTGGTTTGGAGGGAGGAAAAAGACCACGAGCCCTGGGTTGGGCTCTGAAGGCAGGGAGAGTACAGGAGCTAGTGCAGGACTGGTGTGGGGCTGGTGCAGTGTGCATTAATTCAATCACGTGAGAGGCATTTAGCATCGGAACTGGGCCTGAGGGCATGCTTGCTGCATGCCAGGGATATGGTGACAGACTACGAAAACTGTCTCTGTCTTCTTAGAACTTAGTATTTAGTGCAGCTTTGTGCTAGACTAGAATGTTCTGTGATGTGGAAATAGTATCTATGCCATCCCATATGGTCACCCCTAGTTTGATGTGGTTGTTAAGCACTTGAAATGTGGCTAGTGCAATTAAGGAAATGTTTTAAGTTAAATTTAATTTTAATTTATTTAAATTTAAGGAACCACTTGGGGCTAGTGGCTAATATTGGACAGGACAGGTCTCATAGGTGAGACAGATATGTCAGCATATAATCTAGAGTAAGACAGGGGCCCATGGGGTCCATAGAAGGGGCACCTGACCCAGGGTGAGGTCAAGTGGAGCTTGCTCTAGATCTGGTGATATGAAATGGTTGACAACTTTTTCCTGAATCTTTTGGTGCTTTTTTTTGTCTTCCTGTACAACTTGTCAATGAAATACACAAATATGAGTATACTAAAACTGCACAAATCATAAGTACAGCTTGGTCCTCCTATTTTAAACTCTCCATCCCTAAGTATGCAGAAGGGGGTTATGCGGTCCCAGAATACAGGGAGTGGAGGTGAATGTCAGAAGTGGGTCGGAAAACCTTCTCAAGGATATTTAGGCAGGCCCTGAAATCCAGGTCCAAGTCACCTTAATCTTGCTAGGAAAGGGGGGTGGGGTTGAGGAGAGGGCTGGTGAGAGGAGGGCTATTTTTAAAAAGATTTTATTTATTATTTTTAGAGAGAGGGGAAGGGAGAGAGGCAGAGAGGGAGGGAGACATCAGTGTCTGGTTGCCTTTCACCTGCCTCCAGCTATGGACCTGGCTGGAGACCTGGCTTGTAACCTGGTTATGTGCCCTTGCTGGGGAATTGAACCAGCCACCTTTGGGTTCGCAGGCCAATGCTTTGTCCACTGTGCCACTAGCCAGGGCCTATTTTTGAGGAATAGTGGGCAGGACTTGGTAGCAGTTGGGATGAGATGCAGGGACAAAGGTGACTTTGAGGCAGACCTGCAGGCGGTAAAGCTGAGGGACTTTAAAATTTGTGGGGTCCATAGAGGTCTTGAAACATGGGTGGGGGCAGGGAGCATTGGGTAAGAAGAGAAAGGCTACTTCTAACATGTGGAGATGTTCTGAGGCAGTAAGAAATACTTGCCTGGAGAAGGGATGGATGAGAGGTTAAGGCAGAAGGTGTCGGTGTGGGCGCAGGCAGACATTAGATCCCGCAGGGAATGGGTACTGCAGGAAGGGACATGAGGAAACCCACAGATAAGCTGTGGTAGAGTCATGGTGAGAACAGGACCTGGGGTGCAGGGCAGTAAACCCTCAACTGGGGGAGCAAAGGAAGAAATGCACTTGGAAGAGAGGTTCTGTGACTCTGAAGCCAATATTAATGGGAAATAATAATGACTAAATGCTTTATAGCCCTGATGACCTGTCCAAGGTCATGCCACTCATAAGCAGTAGAGCCTGGTGTCACATCCTGGTTGTCTGATTCCAGAAGACACACTCTTCCTTTCCCTCCAGCCTAGCCTTGTGTACCGGTGTCTGCTCTACCTGGCAAACATAGAGGGGAGTGTGGAGGAGGGTGAGAAGAGTGTGGAAATGCCTCAGACTTCTGGGAAGTTAGGGTGAGTGTGCTGGAGGGCCTGGTGGGAAGGAAGCCAGCAAGGAGAACTTGGGCCTGATGGTCCAGATCTTCTTGGAGTCCTAGATCAGCAGGTTATCATGTGATCAGCGTTTGACTCCTGGGTGGGGGCAGCCAGGCCCTGAGGGAAGGTGAAATGTTGGGGAAGTCTGAGAGTCACCTTAAGTTGTGGTGAAAGAATTGCAAGTGCAAGAGCAGAGCAGGTCGTCTGCTGCACAGCAAGAAGGGGAGAGCTGAAACTTGCTCTAGGCCTGGAAGTTCCCACTTATCTTTTGTAACATGGACCAGCCTGGGCCCCAGCTTCCTAACTCTCTAACCCTGACTTCCAAGAACAGGACATCAGAGCAGATCATCTGGCTACCTGCTCATTTCCCATCAGATCTGTATTGGAAAAGCTTAGTTGAAAAACCCAGTTCCTCCCTGCTGAGTCTTTCATCTATGAATTTCTACACACACAGAACACTTCACTGCTGACATTTCTGGTCACCAGATTGGAGGCTTTTCCCCACAACGAGCAATCTCTGCAACACCAGCTGGGTGTCCTACAGTTGAAGTCAATTCTGACACTTGGAATTGAATCTACCAGATCCCCCAGGTTAAGGGCTTCCCCCCTGGCCCCACCCCCAAATTTAGTTGAAAGCCCAGGTTATCACCTGTGGTTCTGGCCGACTGGCTACAGATGGGAGGTTCCAAGGATCCCCCTCCTTGAGTTTAATTAATTTGCTAGAGTGGCTCACACAATATAGGGTAACATTTATGTTTACCAGTTTATTATTATTATTATTTTTAAATATTTTATTTCATTATTTTTAGAAAGAGGGGAAGGGAGAGAGGCAGAGAGGGAGAGAGGCATCAATGTATGGTTGTGTTTCATCTGCCTCCAGCCACAGACCTGACTGGAGACCTGGTTTGCAACCTGGTTATGTGCCCTGGCTGGGGAATCGAACCTGCGACCTTTGGGTTTGCAGGCTGGCGCCTTATCCACTGTGCTACCAGCCAGGACACCAGTTTATTATTAAAGAATGTGATAAAGGATACAGATGAACAGCCAGATGAAGAGGTACATAGGGCAAAATCTGGGAGGGACCCAAGTGCAGGAGCTTCTGTTCCCATGAAGTTGAGGTACGTCACCTTCCTGATGTGGATGTTTGCTGACCTAGAAGCTCTCTGAACCCCAATCTATTGGGATTTTATAGAGGCTTTGTCACATTGGCAAGGTTGATTATAACTACATTTCCATCCCCTCTCCCCTCTCTGGAGGGTGGAGGGTGGAGCTAAAAATTCCAAGCTTCTAATATTGGGAACCAGTCTCCATCCAGGAGCCATCCAGAAGCCTACCCAGAGTCACCTCATTAGAACAAAAGATGCTTCTAATGCTCTTATCATTTACGAGTTTACAAGGGTTTCAGGAGCTCTGTGTTAGGAACCAGGGTCAAAGACCAAATATTAGAAGAGAAGCTCCTAGTATTCACATCACTTAGGAAATTACAAGGGCTTTATGGGCTCTGTGCCAGGAACTGGGGATGAAGATCAAATATATATTTCTTACTATAAATCATAAATTCACAGGCCCAGATACTCGGTGACATGAAATTGATATATGTGGTGGCAGAGTCAGGGCTAAAAACCAGGTTCCCCAGTCACAGGAGAAAAACAAGCCTGTGCTGGTCAACTACTTTGTGAGAATGTGGTAGATTGTTCGGTGCTTTTGCAACCATCTCCAGATATGTTTAGGAGCAGAATGGTGAACTATGGGTGGGATAATAGGACAATAGGTGTAGATATAACCGATAGGACGTTCATCTCCAAATAAGGGTGATTAAGTGTGTCCTTGTCAACCTGTAGGGAAATCCCTAGTGGAGGTAGTTTTTCAGTGGCATGTTGAATGATCACATAGATGCCATTCTCATATTTGAAAATAAATGACACATATTTGGGAGGAATACTGGGTGATGGAATCCTACCTAAACATAATTTGAGGGGCCAGATTTGACCAGATGGTATTGAATGGGGATAGAAGTAAAGTCTGGGTCTTTGGTCTCCAAATAATCATCTGCTATAAGAGCAAGATTTGTGGGGGGTAGAAAAACACCAGTGTGTGCAGACAGGGAGACTGTTTGGCACAGGACTGGTCAGACCTGACTCTGTGATTTGCTTGCCAAAAGCACTGACATGACTTTGAGCTACATGAAGACAGCTTTAGAATCCAGAATGATGGGGACCATGGGCCCCAGATCTGGGATAGGCAGGCCCCGTTGGGAGGGTAAAGTGTACTTTAAGAGAGACAGGAACAAAGTGCAGGGTCCAGAAGGAGAAATCGGTATGGTAAGGAGAGCCTATGGCCAGAGGAGAGGATATGGAGATGCTGAACGGGAGGAGAGGATGCAAGGGGCAGATGAGAGTGGTCTCTAAACTCCAGAAGGACTGCTAGTTGGAACAGAAACTACATTGATCCTGCGTATTGGAGCCCAAAGACAAAGACTAGTGAGTAGAGATAGACTCATGAAGGAAGACTTCCTAATATAATAATTAAAGCTGCCCAAAGCAGGAATGGGTTTCAGTGAGTGGTGGTGAGCTCACCATCATGGGAGGTAATCAAGTATGTGTTGGTCAACCACCTTGAGAAATGTGGTAGAGGACACTGAAAGATTAGAGTCTCCCTACCACAGAGTTCTGCAAAATTTTGATTCATGGGATGGATCAGGAGACCAGAATGACTCAAATTGCAAGAGGATCCTGTATGCTGCTGGTCCTCCAGGGTCCTGGGGTTCCTTGGGCATTTGGCCTGAATACTTGGATATATTTTTCTCTCTTGCTGCCATGTTCCTCTGCCAGGCTGGGCAAATTCCTCAATGGCCAGTGGTGCCACCTTGTGCCCATAGCACACTTCTTGGCTGGGAAGAGGAAGCAACAGGCTGGCTGGTGAGAAGGGGTGGGGGGGCTGGGACCCAAGGTTCACCCAAAAGACAGAAGGGCCCCAGAGGGAAAGTTCCCCACAGCAGAACATCCGGTCTTACACAGGGCATGGAGGGTGCTGACTCAGGTTGGCGTCTCTGGGGAAAGAGATGCCTGAAAACCAACCAGGTAGTGGGGCTGAAAATCTGGTAAAACTTCTTGAGTCAGAACTAGTGTCTCTGTTACAGAGGTCAGGCCCTGCACAATGGTTTTTAAAGGTGACTATCACCTTAAAATTGCTGAGAGCACTGGTGGGCTGGGAACATGGCCCAAAAGCTGGCTGCCTGGCAGGGCTAGAGTGGCTGCCACTGCTGCACAACTCCAGAGGGTGCCTGGAGTTTAGGGAGCATATAATGTGAGTGGAGCCAGGAGGCAGCAGCCCTGAGGTTCTATCCCACATGAGAAACAAAAGCCTTAGAACAAGGTGAGACTGTGGAGGCCTGGGGTAAGCAGGGATGCTCTGGCTGGTGGGTGAGCACAGGGGACACAGGACCAGTTGTCAGTCCCAGGAAGGAGGAGCCGTTCTCTTCCTGCCTCCCTACCCCTTCCCTGTCCCTTTCATTCATTCAACAGCTAGGGAGGGAGAGCCCTTGGTACTGAAAGTCATCCTGAGCACGGGGGACCAGGACAGTGAGCCAAACACCGACAAGGCTTTGCCCTCATGGAGCTTACGGTTCAGAGCAGAGCTGTCCAATAGACCTTTCCAGGTGATGAAAATATTGCAGAGGGGGAGTGAAATAACTGTGTAAGCAAATGTAAAATGACAGCTCTGCCTGTCTGGGGTGGGGGAAGTTTCCCTGCGAGTGAGTTTATGGCTGGGGCCTCGGGGGAGGGGAGGATTCCTGGCCAACCTCTGCGCCTCTCCCACACTGGGGCCTGCGGTGCCTGCACTCTAGTTCACCCCCTGGTGGGCAGCACCCCCACTTTCACTCCAACTGGCTGGGACCTACCCCAGGAGGCTTGTTGGATGGCACCTCCCCTCACCTGGCCTGGTGTCTGCACCAGGGTGGTTGCTCAACAAACATTTACATAATCCAGCCAATCACCAAGCAATAATCATTGCGCTCACTCCGCAGCACTGACCCAGGCTGCCAAGGCCCCTGCAGTCTAGAACTTCCACTTGTGGAAGCAAGCGGGTACAAAAGAGGATCTGAGTCATGAGTGCCCTGAGGAAATGAAACAGGGTATTGAGATAGCAGCAGTTGCTGGTGACAGCGGTGTTGGGGGTGCTCCAGGAAGGAATGAACGGTGAGCAATGGAGGCCAAAGAAAGATAACACTGCATCCCTGGGCTAGAGTGGGGATTTAGGGACACTGGGGACCCTTAGATCCCAGGGTGGGGAGCTTGGGGTGAGGTGGGGAGGAATGGTCAGAGGTGATTGCACTCCAGGCCTTACGTCCAGGGTGAGGGGGAGAGGGAGTGGACAGGGGATGGGGTGGAACCTCAAAATTCAGTAAAGAAGGATAAAGCATGACATTGCTGACAGGAGCAACACTTTGTCTCCATGTCCCCTTGACACCCAATCGTGACTCAGGCTTGTGCTCTGAGGGGAGGGGTGGGGCAGGGAGGAGTTAAGGTTCAGGGAGCTTGCCTCAGTTTCTCTGCTGCAAGAGGATACTTAGGTTACATGGCAGATGCAGAAAGGTTATGTAAGATCTAAACAGCGTGCTCAGGCCGTTGCTGGCACCCAGGAGATGCTAATTCTCTCAGTTCCGAGATGAGCCTCTGACTTGGCTGTGTCACAGTGAGGCCAAGGTCACAGCCTAGTTGCCTGTGCTTCTTCATGCACAAGCCCCCTGGGGTGCTGGCCGCAGTGCCTGCTTGTAGAGTTTCAGCTTTGCTAGTTTCTTCTGGAACCTCCTGTCCAGGGAAGGGAGAGCCAAAGGTAGGGGCATACGTGCTTTTACTCGCTAACAGAAATTTCACAAAGCTGACCCTACCTCCTTTCCAGCATTCTTTGGTCTCCTCCATGTCCAAGGCCTTTTCTCTCCCAGATTCCTCATTATCAAGTTAAGCACAGGTGACTTCCAATTCCTCTCCTCTTCTGGCGTGCAAGTTCAGGCAGTCCCTGTGGCCATTGCCCCTGCTCTGAGTGAGCCTGCTCAGGTCCTGACTAGAGAGGCAAGGGTGTCTGTCCTTTCTTGTCTGGAGGCAGGCACTGAGACCGAGGTATGAGGTTTTGTAGAGAAAGGCAGGGATAAGAATGTGTCACACTCCCAGGAAGGTGAAACCTGAAAGGAGTTGTGTGTGACCTGGGGAGTAGCCTGGCTCCTTCTGCTCCTTTGAGTCCCCACCCAGGGTCATGCTGTGATTGTCTAGTTGTTTCATGGTGACTGAAAGCACTCTGGGAGCTGGACCCTTGTCTTGTGAGGCTGGCATGTGCTTGTCCGCCCTACCCTGCTCAGGGCACAGCAGGAGGCTGCAACAAAGGTCAGCTGACTAGATGAGGGTGGGGATCAGGGATCCTGAAGACAGGTAGGGCTGGAGGGCTGGTAAGGGTGGCTTCAGGGGTCAGGAGGGACAGTGGCAGGACGGGAGGCCTGAGAGGGCATAGGCAGAAGGGTCTAGAGAGAAGAGGCTCTGTGGAGTAGTAGGCCAACTTAGGGGGTGAGGACGAGGGACACGATCAGGAGGAGACAGGCTGTGGTAAAGTGACTTCAGAGGATATGGTTTGGGCCCTACCCAGGGATGGGGAGGCCAAGGAGCTGAAGGGACCTCACTCAATGTCTCAGAGACGATGTCAAGGCCTGTGTGGGCCATGGTGGGTAAAAGCCAGGATGAAGAAGGAAAAGCAAAAGGTTTGGGTCCAACCACCTCATTTTTGTCTATTGGGCTGGGGCTCCTCATTCCCTGTGCCTAAATCCCCATCACACTATTACATCACCCAAAGGGGATTTTGGGAGCCAATAGGAACCACCCCACCCTGCCTCGAGACTTGTCCTAAAAGCTGCAATCTGAGACCCCTCCGTCCCGCCCTGTTTCCATCAACTTCCTGTTTTGTGTTGGCCAGTTGGTCAGAACTCACATCTATGGGGGGACAAAGGCTCATAGTCTGCTTCATTTTGGTAACCCTGACCGCTGGGCAGTTGCTCTAGAAAGAGGAATCTCACTTCAGGTGGGACATGCATCTCACAGTTGCAGTGGGTCCCCTTCTGTGAGGCCAGGGTTGGGCTGGGTTCCTTGGCTTCCACACCCTTTTTCTGTGGCCATTAACCTCCATTCCTTATTAAGCCATCAGTCACACTCTTAGCCTCTCTGCCGGCAGGGTCTGGAAGTTTCTAGTGATGGGAGCCACTGCATAGGACCTGGGAAGGGGAGGGGCGTCTGGGCCCAGGGATACTCCTAGCTTAGAAGTGAAGAGCACAAGGGGCAGAACAGGCCTCAGAGACTGGCAGATACAACCCCCCTTAGCTGGAGAAAGAGATGCCCAATTTGCACACAGTCAAATCTCTTCTGAATATGCTTACCTATTTGCTTCTAGCTATTTGTCTGGGCTCTTTCTGGGGCTACCTACAAATTTGGTAGCACTGGTTGCCTTGCCTCTGAGTTGGGGTATGGTTACCCAAAGGCAGGGATGGAAGGAGGCCTCTCATGGTACACCCTTCACCTTTTGGATTCTAAGCCACGAGAATACGTGACCTTTAAACATTTTAAATTTAAAAAATGTGACCTTTAAAACATTTAAATTAAAATTTTGATTTAATTAATTAAATTGAGGATTTAAATTAAAAAATATCTCTTCTCCATCACTCCCTGGGCTCCTTCCGGGGATTAACCATCTTCTGGGGGCCCACCCAGCCAGTGAGGGGAGGTCTTGGGATATGCATATAGCATATGCATTTCAGCCAGCCCCTCGGTATCCCACCAGGCTAACCTCAGGCAAGTCAGCTTCTCCTTCACAGCTCAGGTACATTCTTCCTTTCTCTGTGCCTGCTGCTGATTTCATGGTTCCCCTTGCCAGTGGTAACACCACAGTAACCCTGCTCTAGCCCCACCTCCCTTCCCACATCCGTTGACTTCCACCTACTGTCCCTCCTTAGCTCACACCTTCACTGCCATCACATCCTGGATACAGCATGTTGGCTCTTCTGATGCCCGCATCTGCCTCTGTTCTATCCCCCCAGGCTCCCCATACCTCAGTCCCTGTGAGCTTCCTGAAGCATAAACCTTATCCACCACTGTCCTGCTTAAATCCTCCTGGAGCTGAGAATGTCAGTGCTCTGACCACATCCCCCTGGATGCCCTTTTCCATTTTTGTGCAGGAGACCCCCTTTGGTGTGCTGTCAAGGTTGACATCTTCAGTTCTTAGAAGGCTGTCCTCATCTGTGAGGTGTTTCATTGCTGGGCCACAGCGTAACTGGTGACTGACCCTGGGCCTCCCACTCCAGAGCTGTTTGGGCGGCTAGTTTGCCCCCTGCCCCACCTCCTTTGGGATCACTCCCTTAACAGTATGTCACTCAGTATCTAAGACGAACCCCTCAGTGGAAACCTATTGCCTACAACTTAAATATCAATCACCTGTCTTTACTCATCTCTCTGGAAATTGATTCCGTATCACATCTACATTTAAGCCACACCAAAGTTCTAGCTGGTCTGTCCTGCCACATTTTTATCTTAGTACCTGCTTTTTAAAAATTATTAAAATAATTAAACTTCTTCTCTTCCTCCACGCTTTACATCTCTGGTCAATATAATTTCCTTTAGTTCTCTAATTGAGTTAGTTGTTTCTTCCTGTATTCTCAGGATACTGTGTGAAGTTGATGATAGGACTTGTCTTCCCTGGTGCCTAGCATGGTGCTGGGCACAGAGTAGGCCCTAAATAAAAAATGTTTGAATGAATATTGATCCGCCAAATGTCCTAAGACTCTCCACTACTGGGCTTCTCATAGAATCTCTTCTATGTCCAATCAAAATTCACTGTCCCCGCTTCATTCTCTCAGAGCTCTGTACACTGTTGCTTATATTGCTAAGATTAAATCTTGTTGGAGGGAGGCAGGATGGTGGAGTATAAAGAATCCTGATGGCACAGTGGATAAGGTGCCAACCTGCAAACCCAATCAATGGTTGCTGGTTTGATTCCTAGCCAGGGACCATAACCAGGTTGCAAGCCAGGCCTCCAGCCAGGTCCGTAACTGGAGGCAGGTGAAAGGCAACCATATGTTGATGTCTTCCCCCCTCTCTAAAAATAAGAAGTAAAATATTTTTAAAAATTAAAAAATTAAAATAAAAACATTAGTATCTGTCTTTAAAAAACAAAAGAATGCTGTTGGTATACCAGAAACTAAGCGTGTGGTGTGAACTCTTGGAGGACTAGTTTGTTCACTTCTGTCACTACGTGGAAGGTGTACATAGATGGCTCCTGAGATATTGCAGGCCTGGGGCCTGGTATTCTCTGATCTCCCAAGACCAAGAATGGTGCCTGGTGCAGAGGATGTTCTTAAATGTTTGTTGAGAGAAGGATTTGGCTATTTCAATAGCTATATATTTCTTGGTGCTTTATATATGTTGTTTCATGTAATTCCCAAAGTGGTGGAGTTAGGAGTTATATGCAGATTTGGATGTCTTTGATGTGCATCTTCTTCCCAGAATACCTTGTGACCGTCACACAATTTGTTCTATTGGTGGCTTTTTAAAAATATACATCTAGCTTCACTGCACTTTTTTCTTTCTTTCTTTATAGAGGGGGAGGGAAGAGAGAAAGAGAGGTAGAGAAACGTCAACGTGTGGTTGCCTCTCATGCACCCCCAATTGGGGACCTGGTCCACAACCCAGGAATGTACCTTATCTGGGAATCAAACCCATGACCCTTTGGTTCTCAGGCCAGCACTCAATCCACTGAGCCACACCAGCCAGGGCTGATGGCTTTTAATGGTGGCTGTGGAAGGCTACAAGAGGTCCCGAGGCCCTTATTCTTATTATAGCATACATTCAGGCAAGTGCCTTTGCCTCTCACCAGCCTCAGGGGATAGCAGAAATTTAGTGGTTAGTGGAAGGCGTGAGAGGGTGATGAAGAAATCTTATTACTATGACCTAAATGGGGTGCCTGGGCAAATGGGATTTAGGTCACAGTTCCAGTCATGTACTGGTAAGCCAGCTCTCTTTCTGTCAAAAAAAAAAAAAGTGCCCTGTTTGGTAGCTCTTGTTGATTGCTGTGGTTTATATGCTCTCACTCTGGCTGAATTCAAGCAACTACCACGAAGTCACTGACTGCAGACTTGGCAGAGCTGTGCTGCACAGTCAGCTCTTACAAGCCAATGAGCTACCCAGCACACTAACGAAACAGTAACCAAGGCTGTCCCCAGAAGGCCACAAGAAGATGGCCGCTGCTGAAGATACTACGGGCAGCCTCAGCTCTTACCCTTTTTTGAAGACTGGAGATGGTCTCTGCCCCTTTGATTTACAGCAGCTCACCCATTACCTCAATGGCCATTTAGGCTGCTGGCTGGAAGTCTCTCCCAGACTGGCCCTTGGCTCCTCTTTGGAACATACCCTCTGCTGCCCTGCCTCAGCCTGGGACAGCCTCCAGAAGTCTTCAATTAGTTCTTCAGAAAGTAATTCAAGGGGTAGCATCCCAAGAGGAAGGATGAGAATGTGTTATACCATCAGCTATTCATTTGCCCCTCACTTGAATTCGGGCTGTACTTTTCTCTCAAATTCTAGGAAATCATCAGTGCTGATCACTGGATTAGGCCCAGCTAGATGGCAGCAGGCATCCCTGAAGAGAAGGTGGAATGAAGTGGCAGGTGAGACTGACGCATACCTGCTCTGGTTGCGGAGGTCTGCTGATCCCCAGCTGGGGTGTGAGAAATAGGCCTTTTGGCCCAAGGACAGGTGCCCTTGAGGTGGATAGTTCTCCTGGGCAGAATAGGAACAGCTCAGGAGGAAAGGAGCCCTGACTCAGGGATGGAGATCCTTGAGAGCCCAAACAGTTTGCATGTCTTTGAGTCTTTGTCTCAAGTATTTAAAACTTGGCCTAATACAGAATTAGCACTAAAAAAAGGTGTTGAAGGAGAATGAGACCTAATTAGTACCCAGGGCATTTTTCAATACTAACGCAGAAAGTAAAAGGTACAGGGCAAGGAAAACCAAGGCACAAAGAAGGACCTACAGGGCCCCAAGGATTACCCAAGACACACGGCAGAGGCTTTTTCTCTTTGTATTGAAGGCATGTGGTATGTAGGAAAGGCTGCCTTGTTCTGCTGAGATAGGCCCAGCCACCCAGTCCAAATGAAAAGACAAACATTGGGCCAGGAGGGCTAGAACTTGCTTGTGTAGAGCGCCATAATCCACTTGGGCACACGGAGGAAGCCAGGCAAGTAGGGGGCCAGCCAACCCATGTTAGAGGCATAGGAGAGAACCGATCTCAAAGACAAATAGTCTTGGATGGGGCGACCTGAGGACAACAGGAAGAGAGGAAGGGTTAGCACCTCATTTCCCCCTCCTTGGACACCTCCACCTTGGCTGAAGAGATTGAGCAGGAAGTGAGGGAGGAAGGAAGAGGAACAGAGTGAGGAGGAAACAGAAGAAACAGAGACCCAGGCTGCTGCTCGGCTAGAGCTCTTACCATCCACATCTCGAAGGCCATAGCGTCGAGCAAGGTCACAAGACGGCAGCACCTTCCCACTCAGGCTCAGGATATTGGGGTCTGTGGGCACACATATAGCTGAGATGGCAGGGGAGTGGTGCAGGGTGATGTGGCTTGGGCCCAATGTGATAGGGCACCACTGAGACAGGCTTAGAAGCCCAGAATTGTTTCACTCTATTCCTAGGGAGGTTTCTGGGCCTCTGACTTCTGGTCACACATCCAAGGAGCTAGTTCTTGAAATTCCCAATCCTCAAAATGAGAATCCTGACCCTTTGGGTCTCCAGAAGCCAGAGAAAAAAAGGGTTTATTCCTCAGCCACCTCCTGAACCAAGACCCAGAACTGGCTGCCACCACCCTGCAGCTGCTTTTTGTTACCAGCTGCTCCCCACCTCTTTACCTGTTGCCAAAGCCACCACACATTTGCCGCTCATTTCTGGGGTTTCCCCAAATGGGAAATTTAATTTGAGCTGAAACACAGAAGCAGCGAAGTGAAGGGTTAATTTCCCAGAGCACTGCCCAAGTCTGCTCTCTGCTTTCAGCTTCTGTTCCGGAACACAGGCCCTCATCACAGCACCAGAAGGGCCTGGCATCTCAGAAGGTGCTGGAGCCACTCCTCCCCACATCCACATGAGTTTTGTACCCCAGCACCAGGATCCACTGTCTTTCCTAAGTGGGATGATCTGGGGAAGCCAACTATGTTGACCTTCTAGGTTAGTGCAGTGTGGGGTCAAGACCATGGGCTAATCTTAAGCAAGTTCCTTAGCTCTCTGGATTTCAGTTTCACTATAAAAAGGAGACACTACCTCCCTTCCAGGACTAAAGGGCTAATGTATATAGTGTTTAGTCCCATAATTTACTGACACAGTAAAACACCTGGTATTTACCCCTTGATGCTGTTACTGTCTTGATGTTAAGGATGGAGAGGCTGATTCCCCTGTATCCTCTGCCACTCTTGGCCTCCCCTCGCTAACCTGCTTAATCATGGGATCCTCAGTATTGTCATTCTTCTCCATTTGATCCTTCATCAGTTCTGTCTGCACCAGCCCTGGCCACAGGGACACATAGCTGACCCCGTGGCGCCGTAGCTCCTGGGCACAGTCAGCAGCCAGCCTGTCACACTGTAGAGGAACAGAAGGCAGGTTGAAAGCTAGGGTACATGGCGTGCCACCTTCCTCCCCTGCCCTCCCTGCTCCTGCTGAGGATGTCTCAGCCCCATGCCCTTCCCAGGTGCTCTGTCTCAACTGCCCACCTTTCTCAGTGCTCTGTGACTCTGGCTGGCAGAAGGGCCCAGGTGAAGGAATTGTTTATGGAGGGGACAGAGGGAGAGCTTGATGGCCAGTTGTCCTTACCACTCTAATCACTGGCCTCCAGAGCTAAATGGGTACTGTCACTGTCCTACACCTCCCCCAACCCCTGTGCTACTGGGTCCTCACCGCAGCTTTGCCCACGCCATAGGGTACATTGAACATATATTGCAGCCCCCCGGTGGAGGAGATGACCACGATGAGTCCTTTGCCAGCTGGTACCATCAGCCGTGCCCCATACACGGAGCACAGGTAGTGGCCTCTAAAAGGTGGGGCAAGGAAGGAATGGGCCATGTTCAGTGCTGGCCTGGGTGCCAGAGCCTCGACAGCTTCCTCTGCCCTCTAGTGGCTGTAGTCAGCCAGGAGAAGGCAGCACAGGGGTGGCTGCAGACCTGGAGAATTCAGGGCTTGAGGACACCTTCTGAGAGGAACACTGGTAAAACTAACCACTGAAGAATGACAAATGGCACTCTCTAAAATATACAATGGAAGAAAAGAGCTCTCTTATGATAGCAGTAACAAGCCTAAAGTCGCTCAGGGGAAAAACATAAATAAATAAGATCTACATGGAAAACCTATAAAGTCCCATTTACTATCAAAGAAATACAGGCATAATTTATTCAGAAGAATCAACATGTAAAACATTACTTCTACACAGGTTCACTTCAGTAATTTGAGTTATTTCTCAAGACTTTTGGAGGAACTAATAAAATAATCTACAGCTCAATGAGAATAAACATGGAATAGCCAGGAAAATTCTGAAAAAGGAAGAGTAATATCTTGTGAGTGGGGGATATACTCCCTTCATCCTGACACTCCATGCTAAAGTGTGTAATGACAGAACAGTTAAAAAAAAGGCAGTATTAGTATAACAATATACAGAGTAAATGAAACAAAATAGTCAATAATTAGATCCAAGTGTAAATGATAATTCAGTGAATGTAAGGGGAATATTTCAAATCAGCAGAAAAAGAGGGATCATTCAGTAAATAAATTTGGGACCATGGGCTACTTGTTAGTTGGATGGGAATGGCTGTCCACATCGTTTATGATTTCAGAATGCATTCCAGAAAGATAATTTACTTGAACGTTAAAAAAATGAATGCAGAAACACCAATTCATAAGAACCTATGCACACCTATGTTCATAGCAGCACTATTTACAACAGCCAAGTGCTGGAAACAGCCTAAGTTTCCCATCAGTGGATGATTGGATCAAAAAACTTTGGTACATTTGCACAATGGAATTCTATATAGCAGAAAGAAAGAAGGAACTTGTACCCTTTGCAACAACATGGATGGAACTGGAGAGTATCATGCTTAGTGAAATAAGCCAGTCAGTGAAGGACAAATATCATATGATCTCACCCATTATGGGACAATAATGAGAAAAACTAACAACAAGCAAAACAGAACCAAGTATATGAATACAAGGAATAGGCCTTCAGTGGTCAGGGGAAAAGGGGTTGGGGGGAGCGGGGAGGTGGGAGGCAGGGGCAAGAAAGGGGAGCAGCTTAGACAAGAACCTAGTATGAAGGAACCATTGACATGGACAACAGGTGGGATTGACTTTGGGGGGAATGGGTGGGTGGGGAGGGGGACAGAGGGGAGCAAAAAGGGGATGGATATAATACAACAATAAAATTGAAAAAAAAAAAAAAAATGAATGCAGGCCTGGCTGGTAGCACAGTGGATAAGGTTCCAGCCTGCGAACCCAAAGGTTGCAGGTTCGATTCCCCAGCCAGGGCACATAATCAGGTTGCAAACCAGGTCTCCAGTCAGATCTGTGGCTGGAGTCAGGTGAAACGCAACCATACATTGATGTCTCTCACCCTCTCTGCCTCTCTCCCTTCCCCTCTTTCTAGAAATAATGAAATAAAATCTTAAAAAAAAAAAAGAATGCATAAGAGCACTAAAGGAAAGTATGACAATGTCTTCATAAACTTAAGGTGGGGGGTGCTTGTCTTAGCAGTCTACCAAGATAGAAAATATAAAAGATTGACTTATTTGACTTCTTAAACGACATATGTACAAATATATACCTCTATGTGTTTATGTATTTTTAGAGAGCTGGGGAGTGTATACAAAAAATATGAGTAATAAATTGGGAAAAACACTTGTAAACATATATCAAAGGAACCTACTGCACAAAGATCTACAAATTGATGTAAAAATAGCCCTGGCCAGTGGCTTAGGTAGTTAGAGCATTGTCTCATACACCAAAAGGTTGTAGGTTCGATCCCCAGTCAGGGTGCAACCAATTGCTATTTCTCTCCCACATTGATATTTTAGTTCTTTTTCTCTCTCTAAAAAAATGTTTAGCACAGTTAAGGACGTGAAAAAAGATACTCTCCTTTATTGTCACAAGTTTATAAATTGGTGAGGTCTTTTTGGAGGACAGTTTTATAATTTTACTAACTCTTTAAGAAGTATATATATTTTCAAGAATCCCACTACTGCAATAGATAAAGAATTAGGTCAGTTATGGTGCCTACTCCAAATTGAATGTTTTAAAGAATGGTAGGATACTACACTATCAACAGAAGCTGTATCTCAGTCAAGGGAAAAAAGGGTGATGATGAGAGTAAGATCATACTGATTTTCACATTTTTCCACATTAAAAAAAATAATACACAGAAACTTGGTAACCAGAAAAATATTTCCTTTGCATGGGAAACAGAAACCTCCAAATGAAAACAGGTAGAGCTATGGTTTTGAAAGGAAGCCCAGTCTAATATAATGCAGAGGAAAGGCACAGTAAATGTTTATGTGCATGTGTGTGGGGGAGGTGAGAGACGGTGTTGATGGGCTTCTAAGAAGAAGTGACCTTAACCTTGGAGAAGTCATCAGAGCTGGGGCTTGGCCTTGTAGGCTGAAAATCCTGATCAGCAAGAGATGAGCGCAAAAGTCCCTTCTCTTTGGAGGGCTAAGGATGTGGCTGGTGCCTATTTCCAGCTGTTTGGATTTTCTTTTCTTGCCTCTTGGCTAACTCTTGCTCTGTCTTCATAATCTTTCTTCTACTTTGGAAATCACAATTGGATTCTCATTCTGCTTCCCTGTAGATGCCATGGTTGTTATTAAACACTTTAACCTCAGATTTGCAGATAATATATTAGTTACTCCCACAGGTGGCTGATCATATTCAGGAGTGTAGTTTTTGAGAGTACCATAGTTCCAAAAATAATAAACATGACATGAATGGTGTATATCATACTGAGTGAACTTTAAATGCTGTGTTTCATTTGCTCCTGTAGCACATGTACATGTAAGCCAGGGACAACTCTGCCCTCCCAACTGTGACCTGGGAGTGCCCTTGCCTATGCAACTGGAGTGAGGATCTGGAGGTTAAGATGGTTGGCACTCTTTGTTATTGACCTTTTCTTGACCTAAAAACAAAACAATTTCACTAGGTCGGGGGAGGGAGGGCGGTAGTGGTATAAGGGAACTAAATGATAATGGGGAAAAACAATAAAGATTAAATTAAAAAAATAATAAAGTAAAAACACTTTCCTCCTCTAGCCATTTTTGGAAATATTAGGTATGGGTGGTATACATTACTAAGGGAAGGAGGCCCCCTTTTGGGTCATGCATTTGGATGGGCAGAGAGTGAGGCAGAAGGCAGGCAAAGGGCAAGGTCAGATGAATACTACTGACAGAAACAAGACAAAAGATGACATTCCAAGGTATAGATTCACTTGGATGGAACTTCTCCATTGTTGAGTGGAACAAATGGGACAAAAGGGAGAAAAAGAGATGGGATGTCAGAGGGAAAAGGAGGGGGCATATGGGGAAGGATCTGAGCCCTCAGTCTGGCTGAGTGAGTGAGGCGAGCCCAGGCCCTTGCAGGGGGGCAAGGGGAACACCCACCTAAGTCCGACATTGTTGACATCATCCCAGATGGAGGCAGGGCTTTCCCAGAATGCCTTCTTACGGTTGTCCAGAATTGCCTGGAAAGCACAGAGAGTGAAGAATTGTATGGTCTGAAGGCAGGAAGGTATGAGGGGCTGGATCATGGAAAGGGCACGAGTAGAGATAAGCCTGCAGCGTGTCCAGATGTTGGCCAGTGATGTCAACTGTGGCACCTACTTGGCAGGCAACAGAATAGGCAGTCAAGAGTGTGGAGCTGGGATCAAAGTTCAGAGTACCTGGGCCCCAGCAAAGGCATTGTTGACCAGCACATTCAAACGCCCGTGCTGTTCTCGATCAACCTGCTCAAACAGACTTTGGACTTCATTCTCCTTGCTTGAATCGCACACCACTGGCACACACCGGCCCCCTCGGGATTGCGCCTGGAAAGACAGACTGGATATGAGCTCAGAGTTGCACATGAGTGTAGATATAATACAGCTTTCTTCAATTCCTAGCCTAGGAGCTGAGAAGGCCATCCCAGGATTCAAAGTCAGTAGCTGAGGGAACATGGTTGGCAATATCACCCTCTAATGTCTGTATGAGGAATTTCAGGAGTCTTAGATTCTCCATTTACAGAGCAAAGTGGATTGGGATCTTAGGTTTAAAATATACAAACATTTACCAAGGCCCACCATGTGCAAGGCATTGTATTCTGCATGTGGAGGGTATGAGACAAATAAGGCAGGGGGGCTGCTCTTGAGAAATGAGTATCCCTCTTTTTCCTTGTCCTGGGCTACTTCCATCTTACATGCCCCTAGCTCCCACCCTTCACCACTCATGTGGAACCTCTACTCAATCCTAGCTCTCTTACCCTCACCCCACCTATGTTCCTGCCTAGTAACCAAGACATCAAAGCCCTCAGGCATGAACTATTTTTAATTCCTGTTCTGCCTCAGCTTCTACAAATATGCCCCATCCTCTAATTTCAGAGAAAGAAGAGCACCTTATTCAGGAACAAGCTACCTATTATCCAAATCCATGCTCTGGGTCCAACCCTTTTACCTCCTTTCCTGCTAACTCCTCAATGGACCACAGGTCTTTCTACCTTTAATTAATTTTTCATACCCCAGCCATACAATATGAACCATCTAAAACATAAATCTGATCCTGACTGATGAAGTTCAATGAGTTGGGCATTGTCCCATGGGCCAAAAGGTCACCGGTTGGATTCCCACTTAGGGCAGAGACCTGGGTTGCAGGCCAGGTCTCCATTTAGGGGCTCAGGCAACTGGTTGACGTATCTCTAGCACATCAATGTTACTTTCCCTCTCTTCCCCTCTCTAAAAATAAATTTAAAAAAATTGAAAACACAAATCTATTTAAAGTTCTCAAATGGGATCACCATCTCTTGGAGAAAAAAGCCAAAATTCTCTACTGGGGCTTCCAAGACTGATTTCCTGTTTCCTCTCCAGCCTCTTATCTAGCACTCCTGCCTTGCACCTATCTATATATAAGATTTTGAATTTTTTTCTCACATTATCCATACTCTTTTCATCATTGTCCCTCTGCTTGAGAAGTTCCTTTAGCTGGTATGGTTGTCTTAGCTTCTTTGACGTAACTTTTACCTTTCAAGAATCAGTTCAAGAACTGCTTCCTTCAGAATGCCCTCCCTAACTACTCTCCCATATCATATCAAAACTCACCCTGTGATCCTAGAGCATTCTGCCTCTTATCACTTACCATATTCGCATTTCATTGAAATGATTTATCTTTTTTGCCTCAAGCTAGACTCTAGCTTTTAAGAGCAGAAGTTATATCGTATTGATCTGGGTAACCTCAGTGCTTCACCTGGTGCCTAGTAAATCAAGTGTACCCAAGTGTTTATTTAACTGAAAACCATTAGAAAAGTCAAGTAAAAAGTACAGCTCAATAAAGTCTTGTCAAAAATAGAGGAAAACAGAGGTCCATAACTCTTTAGTTGCAATTCTCTAAAGCTCTCAAACAGAACTCTTTTTCATAAAACTCACTTGGTGGCAAATATGACCTGAAGTTATTTATGAGGGTCATTTATCCTACTTGGAGAAAATACTCACGTTTTATTGAGAAATATTCTGGTTTCTGGTAAGAGATTGGGAAGAGCGGTTAATAGGAGGGGATCCTGCAGGTAGGTTCTGCCCCTGTGGCCCCAGAGGAAGTACTCACATCCTGAGCAGTAGCCTGCAGTGTGTCCAGATGTCGGCCAGTGATGTAAACTGTGGCACCTGCCTCGCAGAGCTGCAAGGCGATGCCACGCCCAATGCCCCTGGAAGCACCGGTCACCACGCACACTTGACCCTTCATGGGAGCTGCCATGGCTAATTCACCAGCAAAGGGATAAAATCTGCAAAAGCAAAGATTTGCTTTGACAAAAGCCTGTAGATTGTGTATTGTGAATAGGGACCCCCGATAGTGGTAGGAGTTGTGATCCTCTGAGGGGAGAGAAGTTTCAGAGGGGGGCAAATAGGTGCAGGCCTTGGTGGAAGACAGGTTGTCCGCTTTGGGGTGTCAGTAAGTGAAAAAGAGGGCTGAGGCGGGACAGCTACCAGGACCCCGCGTGAGCCTGGCTGGGTGAAAGATTCTGGCGCGACACCCCCTCCTGTAGCGTCCACTCAGACTCGGGGCCATCTGGAGCCCTGACCCCTGGCCTGGACCAGTCAGGCCGAACCTGGAGGGGCGGCTTATGGGCAGGTAGTGAGTGAAGGTCCAGTGACCCTCAACCCTAACTGGTCCCTTAGCTGGTTACCTTACCTGGGCTGCCTCTGAAGTCACTGTCCCACCTCGCTCACAGCTTGCTCCGAATCGCGAACTTTGATTCTGGCTGCAGGTGAGAGTCCAGGTGATTACACCTGCGTCCCATTTCCGGGTTGCGGTACAAGTCAAGGGCAAGTTTCACCTGGCGCCCCGGGGCGCACAGCTCAAGCAATTCTGCGGGAGGCGAACGCAAACACCTGGAGGCGGGGCGATCCGGGCGACGTACCCCACCCACCGCGGGCCTGGGAGCCGTCGCGGGACTATGACGTGTGCAGCGTCCTGAGCGCGCCGGCGTTTCTAAACTCTGTCGGGAGGTGGCCCACACCTGCCTGAGTCTGTGCTGCAGCCCCCGAGACAGCTTTCGGGGCCGAGAGGGACCTCAGCACCCATGGCACTGGGTCCACGCTCGCCACATAAGGCTGGGCGCCGGTTCTCAGCTGGCAGCAAACGAGGGCGCGGGGCCAAGGGGTCGGGGCGCCCTGCATCGGGCCGCCGGCGACACCTCAGCCCGCCTCCGGAGGGGCGCTCGGAGCCGACTGCAGACGCGCACCCTCACCTGAGCCCCGAAGCGCTGGGGTATTTCCGCCAGGCGCTGACGGCGCTGAAAGAGGCCCCAGAGACCGGGGAAGAACGAGGTAGGGAGGACCTTCGGGTTGAGACCAAAAGAGGGACTTGTTGACTATAAAATCCAGTACAAGCAAGGAAATTTTCGTGGTTCCCAGGGCATGTAGGGACTTCGTTTCATCTCCCGTGTTCTGTTCCTCACTCCTAGCCCCTTGGTTAAACGATAGGCTATAACCTTATTCTCTGTGCAGTCGCTTTAATATCTTTTTTACCTTGTCTTTCTAGAGTTGATGGTGCAAAATGTTTTCAAGGAAGTGGAGGCCCAGGCCCTCGCCTTGGCCGCAAACAGGACTGGCAGCGAAATGCTGCAGGAACTGTTGGGGTTCAGTCCCTTGAAACCTCTGTGTCGAGTATTGGCTGTTCTGCGCTCTAACCTGCGCTTTGTGGCTTGTCATCGATGTGGGGTCCATGTACTGCAAAGTGCTTTGCTGCAGATACCTCGATTGTTGGGGAGCCCCGTGGAGGCGGAGGAGGAGGTAGAGGAGGATGGGAAGGATCACCCCTTGGAGATCCTAGAGGAGCTGGTTCTGGGACTAGCCTCTGAGGTGTGTGATGATTTTCTTTTCTACTGTGGAGACACACATGGCAGCTTCGTGGTCAGAACTCTGCTGCAGGTGTTAGGAGGGACTCTTCTGGAGTCTGAGAGAGCCAGGCACCGTGGCTCCCAGTCACCTGGTAAGTATTGCAAGAGAGGGAAGTGGCCCTGGAGGAAATGAGGGTAGTGGAAGTTCAGAAGGAGAGAGTAGGTGGAAGAGTAATTCTTCATGACCTTGGAAGAATTTGCAGGGAAATTAAGACATGGCTTAGCACTGTGCACAGAGGCCCTGAGGTCCGGGTGTGTTTAGGGAAAGCTAAACATGACTCAGTGTACGTTTGTATTTATACACATATTGGATTCAAGCAAAAGATCAAGAAATCATTTATTACATGCAGCCCACTCTGATATTTTCTTTCCTTTTTAAAAATTATATTAAAAAGGTGCTGGTTGGTTTCATGATGCACTCAGAGGCAGTGACCTACCTGTTTAAGAACTTTGGGAAATAAGGTTAGAGAAATTAGATAAGGCTTGGTTTCAGAACATCTTGAATTCCTGGCTGAGGACTTGGGACTTGTTCAAGTTTCTTAGAAAAATTAAAACAAATGTCATCTCAATTTAGTCATCTAGGTAAGAGGAGATATTCAGTTGTGTTCTGCATCTCTGTGCTGAATCCTTGTGCATCTATGACAGTGGTTTTCAATCTATATGCCACAAGAATTTTTACAATATGCAATACCTGACTGTTTAGTCGGGGGCACTGATCTCTTTTTCCTTAGATTGTCAAATAAAAAATGCTAACACCCACACAACAATAGCTGTCTAGTGTGAATGAATCAAAATTATACTTTTTCCTTCTTTTTTGGGGGTTCAGATTGGCAAGAAATGTATTTTTAGGTGTGTCACAGAATTCCAGTAATTAGCTTGTATGCCATGAGATGAAAAGGTTGAAAATCTTTGGAATTCTGGATGGCGATCTGTGATCTCACTACTGCACATATTCTTGATCTTACTTTAGAAGCACGAAGGGCCCCAGCTCGGGAATGTAAACCAACTGATTTTGAGGTTCCTGAATCCTTCTCGAATTGTCTTCAGCACTTGAGCTCCTGCTTTCTGAAGGACATTGCTGGTAAGGAGAGAAATAGGAGGGAAGTCTAGGATTTACTTTTCTGGAGGTGATTATCTTCAAACAAGGCCCTTATTAAGATCAGTCTTCTTTTCAAATATGATCTGGTTTGGTGTTGCAAAGACTATAGACCCTTTGTCCATGGTCCCTTGTACCCTGAGGTTATTGTACAAGTCATCTATATTTTGGGAAAGTTGCTTATATTATTTGTGCTTTCTCCCCACAGTGTTTATCACTGACAAGATATCCAGCTTCTGCTTTCAAGTGGCCTTACAGATCTTACACCACAAACTGTCCCGGTTTTGTGCCCACCTCTGTGATGCTGTCATTGACTATCTAAGTAACCGCAATTCTTCAGCAGATGGCAGGTATAGTCAGTGTCTTTGGATTGAGCAGGGTTGATGGGGCTGTGTGAAATGAATGAGGTGATGTAGTTATTTTGGATGGAGTGAAGACTACCTTCTCCTTGACTTCAGTCCCTTACTGCTATTTCTGCGGGATCAGACGAGCTCCAGACTCCTGGAGCAGGTGCTGCTGGTGTTGGAGCCCCCAAGGCTCCAGAGCCTTTTCGAGGATCACTTCCAAGGGCAGCTGCAGACCCTGGCTGCACATCCAATTGCCAACTTCCCTTTACAGCGTTTACTAGATGCCATCACTACCCCTGAGCTGGTGAGTTGGGAACTTGCCTGGAACTGTTTCTGCACTTTATTGGCTTTATTTGTTTATGTTCATTGGGCCTTATTTTATGGGGTTCCCGGCTCTGTATCTGACTCTGTGCTGGCTCTTCCCCTTGAAAAATTATTCCTGGGTGTTTCCCACAGCTTAGGGTGAAGGTGCCTTCTTCCTAGAAAGGATTTGCTTTGGCTTCACTCAAGTGCCAATGCCAGCAGGAGACTGGCTGACTCCAAGTTAATGCTTGAGGTTCCATGGTCCACTCAGATGGGTACTTGGCTGTAAATCCAAATGAGCACTGGAGCTGCTACCTTAGCTTCTCTTTTCCTTTGCTTTTTAGTGCCAGGTCATGCTTCCCTGGCATGTCATGGGTTGGAAGTTAGGGTGGAAGGATAGGTTCAAGTCTAGTTCTCCTTTACCCTGAGAGTATGGTCATTTAAAGTCCCCTCCCCATGTGAGGCAGCTTCTCTTAAGACCGCCCCCTTGTCCTGGACCTTCTTATTCAGCCAAAGCAAAGTCCTGATACTGGCAGTGCTTTTACGTTTTATCTAGCATTTTTAGTTATTTTTCGCAGAAAGGTTTCTCTGAATAACTTAGCCCACAGTTACCAGAATGCCAAGGATTCTTTATTTCATGTCTCCCCTCAGCTGTCCTCCGTTTTTGAGGAACTGAGCCCTGCCTTGGAAGCGGTGCTGGCACAGGGTCACCCAGGGGTAGTCATTGCCCTGGTGGGAGCCTGTCGTAGGGTTGGGACCCACCAAACCCAGGTCCTGCAGCTGTTGTTAGAGGTGAGTGGGTGTTACCCGCAACCTATTTATGCGATCCATTCAAATTCTACCTTTTAGGACTTAACGAATCTTTAGTCATTGTGTCTCTGGACTCAAGAGGTTTAATGTCTAGGGAGTTCACAGATGACAGGGGAGAATGAGGCCAAAGCCATCTTATAGCCCTAAAGTGAAAATTGTCTCCTGAAAACAAAGAGAGAAGTTTACTTAAGGAATAAATATTTGCTGACCCCTATTACATTTATGGAGGGCGGAGTACTTCAGGGCAGGTGAGAACCTTTTCTCATACAGCTTACATTCTTGTGGACTTAGGCATTCTTACTATTCCTGAATGTTTTTCCTTGTTAAGAAAGTCAGGGTTAAAGTTGGTTCTCAGATTCATTATGTTTTGTTTTCGCATCTAGGCATTCCACTGTGCAGAGCCCTCTTCTCGGCAAGTGGCCTGTGTGCCTCTCTTTGCCACTTTGATGGCTTATGAAGTGTACTATGGACTGGTGGAGGAGGAGGAATCGGTGCCTACGGAGCACCAGGTAAGTCAGGGAGAGACCAAGCCAGTGCCTGATTGGGGACCAGGCCTCCCTAGGCTTAGGATGCATGCCTCTTACTCCTGAGGTGAACATGGTGGGATCTCTGGCTTCTTCCAAATGGAGGTGGCAGTTTAGTGGCTGCCTCCTGACCTGTTTCTGTCCTCAGCTTGAAATGGCCACAGCCAGGGCCCTGGGAGAAGTGACAGTCCTTGGATCGCTACTGCTTCAGCATCTGTTGCACTTTTCCACTCCTGGCCTTGTACTTCAAAGTCTGGGAGCCTTGACGGGACCACAACTTCTGACTCTGGCCCAAAGCCCTGCTGGTTCCCATGTACTCGATGCCATCCTGACTAGCCCTTCTGTGACTCGCAAGCAGCGCCGCCGTGTGCTTAAGACCCTAAAGGTTAGACTTCTGGTTTTTGCTTAGAATCCTCTCCCATTTTCCATTTAGAGAACGTGAGCTTTCCCCAGGACTCTCCTGCAGAGTCAGGGAGGATATGCCTTTCATAGACTCTTTCAACTCAGCCTCTAAACTTCTGAAACTTTACTCCCTCATGCCCTCCCCAACACATTTTCATGGACTGCCCTAGAGGGATCTGCCATGCTTGTCTCAATGCAGGGACAATATGTGGCTCTGGCTTGCAGTCGCCATGGTAGCCGTGTACTAGATGCCATCTGGGGTGGAGCAACCTTGGGGGCCCGGAAGGAAATTGCTGCTGAGCTGGGTAAGTACCAGCATGTCTCTCTGACCTTTCCAAACTTTTCCTTTCCTTACTCCAAGTAGCTGGGTGGCTGGGGGATAGATTTAAATTCAGCGGGAACTTCAGTTCCAAAGGGTGATCTTGGCCGTGGTGCTTAGTAGTCTGCTCTCCCCTTCCCCTCTGCTGATTGTGCAGCCCTTTGCTCCCATCCCTTCTTCCATCTTGTCCTTCGGCAAGTGAAGGATTAACTATCCCAAGGCAGGCCCCCTGGTCCAGGGAAAATGGAGGGACCTTCACTCCCAGTAGAGTCTCTTCTAGCCTGGGTGGGTGACTGCATGCTAATATTGAACATGAATGGTTCTTTTTGCAGGGGAGCGGGATCAAGAGCTGATAAAAGACCCTTTTGGCCACCATGTGGCTCGAAATGTGGCCCTGACTACTTTCCTGAAGCGCCGAGAGGCTTGGGAGCAGCAGCAGGGGGCGGTGGCCAAGCGGAAGCGGATTTTGAACTCAATTCTTGAAGATTGAGGCCTTGGGATCTGGGAGTGGGTGTTGGGGAAGGTGGAAAGTGGGTATCTATCCTGTCCCATTGCTAATTTAAATTGGAGTCACTGAAGGCAAAAATCTTATTGGTAAACGTTTTATATTTTTATTGGAAATGTCTCTGTTATTCTTGGGAAGGATACGAAGAATAGAGATTTCAAGGTAAAGTCCAAGAGGGCTGTCTTCGCTGCATTGGAGAGCTCAGGGAGAGGAGGAATTGTAAGAACACCTAGAGGTAGCAGCAATCAGGGTGGTATCAAGATACCTGGACAAGTTTGTGGCTTTTCTGGGTAGGTGAGAGGCTGAAAAGATAGCTAGGAAGGGACAGCATTCTTAAGAAATGGGAATAGGCTAGTGGTGTAAGGCATTATGCTAATGGGGTCAGAGGATAGTGGGAAACCAGGTGAGTGACCTAGTCTGCACTGTCTGCGGAGCCCAGGCCTAGTGTCCCAGTCCTTACAGCTATCTCTTGGAATGAAGTTAGGGGCAGAAGCTCCAAGACCCTTCTCAGTAGGAATGAAGGCGACTCTGCTGCTGCCACTGCCCAGCCCCTTCCACTACATGGCGAAGGGTAGAGGAAATTCCCAGCAACATGTGGCCCAGGCCTTGCAGCAGTGTGGAGGTCCATCGAAGAAGCTCCCTGAGGGCAGAGACAAGAGGCAATGAGATGGCCAGGAGGAAGCCAGAGAACTGGGAGCTGGGGACTCAACAAGGGAGAGCCAGTGGGATAGGTGAGTGCAGGATAAGGAATGACGGGACTGCAAGTGTAAGGATGGGGAAATAAAACATGTTGGTCTCTGACCTGAGTATTTTCTTTGGGCCGAGTCCTTGAATGTCACAACTCATGGAGTAGAGCCCATAGAATGTGGCCTTGATGTTCAGGCTCCCAAAGAGGTCTCGAGGGTTTTGCTTGTACACATCAAAGGTGATGCAGGCGATGTCCTTGCTGTGCTTGGGTTTTTCCCGGCCCAGGCCAGATGACAACATCCTGCTCTGTAGGGCACCCCCATGAGTGCAATGGACCCTCAGCTACTTGCACCCACCATTAATCCCATCAGTAGTGGGACAGACCCACCCTTGCTTAGATTGTTAGTTTACAATAAGGCGGCCTTGATAACTCCTTACCTCTCATTACCTGTGCCTTCAAGGGTTAAACAAGAGGAGAGGCTTGGGAGAGACAGAAAAGATGGGTGGCCTATAGCAGCCCCAGTTCAAGCCTCTCACCTTGCTGGGATTCCAGCTCTGTCCATACTCCAGCACCATCAGGCATGTGTCATCCTCCAACAGCTGGAAGAAGTCTTCGCTTTCCACAGCGGTCCCGTCTTCCTCCAGCACCAGGGTTAACACTCCACTCAGCAGCAGGGTCTCCAGTGCCTGCCCAGTGGCAAAGCAGGAGGGAAATGGCAGAGCTTGTTCCAGCCCCTTCCCTCTCCAGCTGCCAGTTGGCCTAAGGCACTGATATTGTAACTTGACTTCCTGGTGTTTTGCCCTCTCTTTAGATGGCTCCAGGTCTGTTTTCTTCCGTTGGGGGAACCTCACCAGGAGTTGACGTTTTTTCCTACTTGCTTCTGCTTTGCTCCTACCATGTCATTGTTACCTCCCCCTGCTTTTTCCTCTAAGCTACTCCTGGAAAAAAGAAAAGCTAGCTAGGTTCTCTTGAAGTCTACCCTTTGGGAATGGGCATAGGCTAGGAGTGTAAGGCATTATGCTGATGGGACCTGACATGATGGAATCTTATTATCTCTAGAGTCTCACCTCATTCTCCCCTACCCTCCAGAGCTCCACCACTGTTTTCAGTAATAATGACACCTTTTTGGGTCTTCACTAGTGCCAGTTACCTATGTAGTACTTGATACACATTATCCTCTTATTTTTTTAAGATTTTATTTTAGAGTGAGGGGAAGGGAAAGAGGCATCAATGTATGGTTGCCTTTTCCCCCTGCCTCTAGCTATGAACCTGGCTGGAGACCTGGTTATGTGCCCTGGCTGGGGAATCGAACCATCGACCTTTGGGTTCGCAGGCCTTATCCACTGTGCCACCAGCAGGGCTGTCCTCTTTTAATTCAACCACCCAAGGTGGTATATTATTCCCTTTTTATAGATGAAGAAATTGATGTTTTGATAGGGTAAGTAACTTCCCAAAGTTTGATACTAGGTAGTGGCAGAATCAGGATTTGAAGTTAATTTGTCATGCAAGTTGCCATTCCATACTGACTTCTCAATTCTTTCTCTTCAACCTTCTCTTCTCCTTCCCCTGCCCCCAAAGAAAAGCCTACTCCCTGGGGTGGGGAATAGATTGATCCAAATGCAGCAGAGATCATTGGGCTCACCCCTTGTCCCCCTTTCAGCCATCAGAGAGAAGGAAATTGTGCAACCTCAACCCGCTCTGCTGGTCATTACAGGTTCTCACTCTTTTTGAGCCCCTTGGCTGCCTCTGGGATAGGAACCCAGGGACTTGGCTCACTCACCTTGTCTAGCAGTTCCTGCCGGGTGGCAGCTGTCAGACCTTTTCGGGTTGTCCGCTTGTGATCACAGACACGAAAAGGTCGCTGTGGGGGTGAAGCTGAGGTCCAGACCCTACGGCCAAACTCAGAGCCCATTTTGGATACTGACCTGGTAGTTCAGAAAAAAAGGTCAAGAAAGAGTGAGGGGTTTGCCAAGGGTAATGGGGATGATGGGGGTGGGTGGCTGGACAGTTGCGGGAGAGGTTTGATTTTTGAATTAGAGTAGCCTAGGGAGAGAGGGAGAGACCATGGAGTGGAGGTAGATGGTGGTGGCTCAGAAGCCAGCCAAGCCCACTTGGAATGGGGAGGGGAAGGGGTACTGGCTCATAGTTTCCTAGGTGCTAAGTGGAGTTTTGTTGCCCTGCCCCTGTCCCCAGAGTTGGAGGGTGGAGAGGAAGATTAGTAATCACCTGAGTAGGCCGTTTGGATTCAGGGCCGAGAAGTACTCCATGGTGGAGGAAGAGAGGAATGTTCTGGGCTGGGTCGTTCTCCGCTGGGATGAAGTGGTGATCTCTGTTACAGAGCTGGGAACTCAGCCCCAGTGAGGTGGGGGGTGAGTCAGGCCCGGACTCTGGCCCCCTGTCTGGCCTGTGAGGATGGCAAAGTCCAAAGGGAGGGGGAAGAGGAGGAGCCTAAATGGGGTCCTGGAGGGAAGATTAAGGCCAGACTTGCCCCCACGAAAGCCGAGGAAGCTTTGTGTGGGTGTGTCTGTGGTGGCAGTATGAGTTGTGAGGGTAAATTAGAACCATGTAAGAGTATGGAACGTGATCTCTGATGTTTTTCTTTGCGTGGAGGGAATTTCAAGGAATAGAAGCTGCGTTAGGTGATTTGTGTTGTACATGCTGCCGCCTACTGGAAAATCCGTAAGCTGCAGCTTTAGGAAAAGGGAGGCTGGGTGCGTGAGGACGGGATCAAGGGCTCAGAGAAATGGAAGGTGAGGTAGTGTATCCAGGTGGGGTGTGAAAAAAGATGGGTCCTGATCCGTGGATCACCAGGACCCTGTCTGGGACTGTGGCCTTCCTGCTCTTTCCTTCATGGTCTAGGGGAGCAGTTAGCTCAATATTACTTCTGTTTAATTCTGCAGAACTGCCTGCTTCAGCCACATTGGATGAATGGGCATAAAGGACATATGCCACGGGCTGGTTAGCACAGTGGATAAGGTGCCGGCCTGCGAACCCAGAAGTCGCTGGTTCGATTCCCCAGCCAGGGCACATAACCAGGTTGCAAGCCAGGTTTCCAGCCAGGTCTGTGGCTGGAGGCAGGTGAAAAGCAACCATACATTGGGAGAAAAAAAAAAAAGGACATATAAAAGGGGAAGAGGTCCCTTGATGACATCAGGACTTGAGCTTTTTTGGTGAACCATCTCTGATTTCAGCTGCAGTCGTGAGGGACAATTACGTGGAAGCTCAGACTCACTGGCAATGAAGTCCTACGAATGCAAGTTCCTCTGCTTTCCTGCCTAGCAGCCTTGTCCTAAGCTTTGGCAGTCCAGTCAGCCTGCTGGCAAGTGCAGGCTACTGGAGTGTAAAGAGTGTCAATGCCCTTTTTCTGAAAGGCATTCTCTGCACTTCTTAGATGTTCCTGCTGCCTAATGAAGGAGCTCCATAACATTCTTATTGGCTTTCCTCTTCCCTCTCTTCCCCTACTCTCACTCCTGCTTCCTAAGCTGATCTCCCAAATATAGGATTACCTGTACCCATGCCCTTAACTCAGGTTCTGCTTAGGAGGGAACCTAAACGGAGATGATATTGGTGTCCTGGCTCCCAGGGAACCCCCAGATCTGGCTGTTGACTGACAGAGATCTGTCCCCTTCCTTCAGCTTTATCAGTTTACCAGGTACCCTTAAATTTCTTCATTTCTAAGCTCTGTCTGACCTCTCCATCCAGAGAAGGTTTCTTTGAGGCATGCCTTCTTTTTTTTCTTATCTTGTATCCTGGTGCAGCCTAGTAATATGGTCTCTTCATGGTTATGAGCTGTAACTCCTCAGGCAGGTTATATGCCCCTTGCACCTCTATGCATCCCCTCACAGGTCTTAGCACCATAGCTTTACACTGAAAACTGTCATTGACAACCCAGTGAGAACCTGAGGGTGGGATGCCTGTGGCAGGGCCCAAGACAAGAGGTGAGAAGAGTAGGTAGGAAGCTGAGGAGAAAGGAGGCTCAGCAGGGTCAGGATCTAGAAGCAGGCAAAGAAAGAAGAGCAGGGGAAGTGAGTAGTTTGGGTCACCTTCTCTGCTAAGTGTAGACCAGGGCTGCAGGATTGGGAGGGTTGGGACCACAGCTGGGGGAGGGATTAGCACAGAAGCAGGACCCAGGGTCAGGATTCAGCTGTGTCTCTACTCATTCACTTACAGGACCAGGGAAATTTATCTGCACCCTTTCAGCTTTTCCTGTTTCCTACGAGGCAGGACCTCACACGCCTGGACATGCTAGTGATGGGAAGGAGTAGGGTGAGGGAGGGGCACCAGGAAAGGCTCCACCTTGTCCCTCTCCATTCTCTCCTCAACCTCTGCAAACATAACAGGCACAGGACAGGAGTAGGCACCTAGCCCATTGCTGCTTTGCCCTTCAGGCTCCCCAGGCCCTTTGCAGGGGGCCCCCACTACCCTGCTAGCTCCCAGCTAGGTAAGTAGATCTGCCCAAGTGCCTTTACTCTCCAGCACTCATGTTTGCTCTGAGGTACAAAGAATGGGGTTGGACAAAGAAGGGTAGAGGAATGGAGGTAGACTCAATAACAGCCTAGGAGTCAGGACTGGGTAAGTCAGCTGAGAAGAGCAGGGGATTTGGGTTCCAAGAGGAAGTGTTTGAGTTGGGGCTGGGGTCCCAAGGCTCCCAGATTGAAGAGAGCAGGCTGCAGAGAAGTGGGAGAGCACACAGTTCCTTTTCCCCTGGCATCAGGGGTAATACGGGCTTCTACCCCACCTCCTGAATGCCTCTATGGCTTTTTCCAGACCCTTGTAGGTGCAGAAGGATGGCGGACTGCTACCGTCCCCCTGGGAACGAGACGCTGCTGAGCTCCCCAGCCTCACGGGCCACAGGCACTGCCTTCCTGCTGCTGGCAGCGCTTCTGGGGCTGCCCGGCAATGGTTTCGTAGTGTGGAGCTTGGCGGGCTGGCGGCCTGCAAGGGGGCGACCACTGGCGGCCACTCTGGTGCTGCACCTGGCGCTGGCCGATGGCTCCGTGCTGCTGCTCACACCGCTTTTTGTGGCCTTCCTGGTGAGGCAGGCATGGCCGCTGGGCCAGGTGGGCTGCAAGGCCGTGTACTACATGTGCGCGCTCAGCATGTACGCCAGCGTCTTGCTCACCAGCCTGCTCAGCCTGCAGCGCTGCCTTGCAGTGACCCGCCCTTTCCTGGCGCCCCGGCTGCGTAGCCCGGCCCTGGCTCGCCATCTGCTGCTAGCGGTCTGGCTGACCGCTCTGTTGCTCGCGGTCCCAGCCGCCGTCTACCGCCACCTTTGGGGGGACAGAGTGTGCCAGCTGTGCCACCCGTCACGGGCCCACACCGCTATCCACCTGAGCCTGGAGACTCTGACTGCTTTTGTATTGCCCTTCGGGCTGGTGATCGGCTGCTACAGCGTGACGCTGGCGCGGCTGCGGGGCTCCCGCTGGGGTTCTAGGCGGCGCCGCACGAGGGTGGGCCGGCTGGTGAGCGCCATTGTGCTCGCCTTCGGTTTGCTCTGGGCGCCCTACCACCTGGTCAATGTTGTGCAGGCGGTGGCTGCGCTGGCTCCACCAGAAGGGGCCCTGGCAAAGCTGGGTGGCACAGGCCAGGCAGCGCGAGCTGGAACTACGGCTTTGGCCTTCTTCAGCTCCAGCATCAACCCGGTGCTCTACCTGTTCACTGCTGGGGATCTGCTGCCCCGTGCAGGTCCCAGATTTCTCACGCGGCTCTTTGAGGGCTCTGGAGAGGCGCGTGGAGGTGGCCGCTCTAGGGAAGGGACCTTGGAGCTCCGAGCTACCCCCCGACTCAAAGTGGTGGGGCAGGTTCAGGGCAATGGAGACCCAGGGGGCGGGGTGGCAAAGGAGAGTCAGGAATGGGACCCTTGACACCAAATCCTGTTCTTCCTTATTCCCTTCCATCACCCCTCAGAACTCCTGAGCATATGGGAATCCTGACTAGTTTGGATCTGTCAGGGCAGAATTATTATATGCCTGGGGCAGGCCCAGTTTCCTCCAAGCTGACGGATTGCGTCGGGGTGATGGTTCATACTAATGAGTATTGTGTACTTGCAGGTTGGCATGTGCCCATGTGCCAGCGCTGCTAACTTGTTGCCAATACATATTGTGAAAGATATGCAGCCATTACACCATGGCTTAAGTGTGCTCCCTCTGATGGTTCAGTTTGCCTGAATTGTGAGGAAACCACCTGTTTTTTCTGCTGGGTCAGGCCAAATCTGGGCAGGGCTAGCCCGCAGTGGCATCTTGACCTGTCCTTTCCAGCCCAGGTAGCCTGGTTCCCTCAGGCCAACCCATACAACCACTATGAAAATAAAGGGAGAAAGAGGAAGGAAAGATATGGGTACTTGGATGTGGGGTGGGGATGGGATTCATTCTCTGAGGTCTATAAGAGCCAAATAGGGGGCTAGGGTTACTGGCTCTGGAAGGTGAAAGTCAATCAATGGGGTTTGAAAGTTTTTTTTCTGTTTGTCTTGTGTTTGACAGTAGGGAAGGGGCCCTGGGAATCTGAGACTTAACTTCCTCTCTGAATCTAACTCTCCCCTCAAAGGTCACCTGACTCAAAAAGGAGCCTAGAAAAAGGCACTCATTCATTTAGAGGATGTTTGGGAGTTGGAGATGAGGGAGTATGAGGAATGGTGTGGATATTTGGAGAACAGTAAGAATTTTTCAGGGAGGTACAACCTCTTCTTTCTCCTGCTGAGTCTTGACTCCTACTGAGACTGCTAATTGTTCCTTACCTCTCCTCCCCAATACTTCCCAGCCCCCATTTTTTGGAATCTTTTTACATCCAGGCCTCAAAACTGTCTGGACCCTGACAGTTTTGAGTTTGGAGAGACAAGCTGGGATTCTTTTTAGGGGACATCTGTGTGCACACATATGCGGTCACTAGGGTGATCACCTCAGCCTGCTTTGTCCAGGCCTTTACCAGTTTTAGCAGTGGAAGTCTCTTATCTTAGTCCCCTCAGTCCCTGGCAAACTTAGATGGTTGGTTATCTGAGTTCTGGTCAATCTGAGCATTATTACCCTAAGTTCTGCTTTAGTGACTCTTCACACCATCCAGGCAGAGGCCAAGAAAGAGCAAAGAAACCCTGTCCTCAAGGTCAGGATCACACTGGGGCCACCAAAACTGAGATTAGGGGTGGAGCTCTGGACCTGGGGGCAGGTGAATTAGAGTGTTTAACCTGGGGTGAAGGAAGAAAGGCCACTGACAGAAATGAATGTGGGGAGAAGCTTGGGAGATGCAAAGACAGTCCAGCTTGGGTCAGAAGGGGCTTCTGATTGACCCCAGAGCTTTGAGTCAGGAGCTTCTATACTGACACATTGACTGCAGAGGCTTCTTCCTTTTCTCATGCACAGGAGTGGCGGGGGGATCACTAACTTCCCCTGTTACATATCCCCTGTCTCACACACCATCTGTGGTCAGAAAGCCCTTTCTCAACCCTGGTTGTTTGCTGCAGCCTCAGGCCATTTCTTTTCATCATATCCTCTTCCTGACAGCTACTTGGGTGAACTCTGCTTTTGCTTTTCTCAAAGCAGAGAAAGTGGAGACACCATTACACTCTGCAAATTTCCTGGGAGTGACAAAGTTGAAAGGGAATCAGAAGGTTAGATTGAAAGAAAGACTTTTCATTTCTTAGTTTCTGCAGGAGAGTCCAAGAAGAGGAGAAAAGGGAAGAGTGACTTTTCTATGGGGCTGTTTCCCTGTTGACAGTTCTGATTTTCCCTCTTGGCAGGGCAGGCATGAAGCATCACCACCTGCTCTATCATTCTTGTTTCCTATGCTCAGCCTCTACTTCCTTTATGTATTTAAGGTGGGACTGGGCAGTAGGTTGTGGGAAGGTAGGAAAAAGGTGATGCTGATCTCCTTGCCCAAACTCATCTTAAATCCAAACTCATGTGTCAGGGTAGCCACATGGGCAAGTACAAGGCAAGTGGTTGGGGAAAGGGGAAGAAACTGACATTCTGTGTGATAGTAAGGAGGCCCTTTGGATTTTGGGTTTTACCAAGAGAAGGGAAAAATTGATAAACCTAGAATGGAACCAGTCCTTTTAAATGAGGGGTGGGACTGGGATACTGGAAGAGGGACTTCTCCCTCCAACTCCACTCACACTTGAATCGAAGCCAAGGACAAGTTGCTGACCTCTTTAAGTCATGATTTTATAACCCAAACCTCGAACCTAACCACAGCTCTAACCTACATTTACTATTAATTAAAAAATCTACACTTGTTCACACAAAATATGCTCAACATTCTGCCCTCTCACTCTGAGCCCATTTCCTCACTCTGGTCCCCCCCGCTCCCCCCCCAATCTGACACAGTTTATTACTTTGTTCAATTATCCAGTCTAGATCTGCATATGAGGCCACACCCCAGCCCACTCCCTCTTGCGCCCCTCTTTTCTCTCTCATAGCCCCTTCCTGAGCTCTTCTCATCTGGCCCGGCCCCTGAGGGCCCTCCTCTCTACTAGCCTCTTTGGAACACAAAGCATATCCCTCCTCCTGGTGAAGGGAGGGGGCAGGAGTTTCAGCCCCACCCTCAAGATGTATCTTCCTCCTCCCCTGCTCTGTGGTACTTCCTCTCTGGCTGACTTAGCCAACAGCATCCAGACCTGGAGACAGACCTCTGACACTGAGATATCTGTGGATAGGCTACACCGCTGTGTCCTGACCCTGGGATTGGCATCAGCTTCCAACCAGTACCCAGCAAAGCCTGTAAGTAAGGATCCTGGGAGTAGTAGAGGTGTTGGAGGGGCAGGGTGCAGCCATGAGAGAAGGTACAAAGGAATATCTAAAGAGAGCCTGACCAGTGGTAGAGGGCTTGGGAGGATTTTTACTTCTCTCCATGAACTCCTTCCCATCCTTGTTATTCCTGGTGGACCTTGGGCATCTCTGGGGAGGGTGGGTAGGAAACTGGAGGACATCAATGGGACTGAGGGTCTAACAAGGGACAGAGCAGTTAGCCTTTTGAAGGGTTACAGCATTGGTAAGGAAATGCCCCCCAACTGGGCTCTGGGTTTGAGGGTCTCCTAAGGAAAAGAGGTTGAAAGGGTCTGGAAATGCTACTGTGACTCTTACTGTGTATTTTGCAAATGGGTCTATGGGCAGGAAGGGGCCCTGCGGCCTAGTTAGGAAATTAGTCTTCCTTCTCAGCTGGATCCCCTAAGACAGGTCAGTTGGCAGTGATGAGGGCAATGTATTGCCAAGGTGCACCTGATATTGCTGATTTGGAGAAAGACTAGAGGATTCAGGCTATGTGTGTCCAGGGTGTCAGGAAATCTTTGGACCCCTACCCACCCCTACCCACCCCTGCCCTCATATACATGTCCACCTTAACCTCCAGATCCCTGCAATGGCCACCAACACTACATCTCCTGCTGCACCCACCTCACTAAGTGTCTCGTTCATCCCTCTGCTGGCTATCATCCTGCTGTCAGTGGCTCTGGCTATGGGGCTCCCTGGAAACAGTTTTGTGGTGTGGAGTATCCTGGTAAAGATGCGAAAGCGCTCTGTTACTGCCATCCTGGTGCTGAACTTGGCCCTGGCTGACCTGGCCGTATTGCTCACTGCCCCCTTTTTCCTCCACTTCCTGGCTAGAGGCACCTGGGTTTTTGGACTGTCTGGCTGCCGCTTCTTCCACTATGTTTGCGGAGTCAGCATGTACGCCAGCGTCCTGCTGATCACAGCCATGAGTCTGGACCGCTCACTGGCAGTGGCCCTCCCCTTTGTGTCCCAGAAGCTGCGCACCAAGGCGGTTGCCTGTCGGTTGCTGGCAGGCATCTGGGTGTTATCAGTTCTGCTGGCCACGCCCGTCATAGTGTACCGCACGGTGTTACCATCGGCAAATAACAGGAGCCAGGCCTGCATACTGAAGCACCCCAACAAAAGGCACATGGCCTTTCATCTGCTCTTCGAGGCCTTCACCGGCTTTCTGCTGCCCTTCATGGTTGTGATGGCCAGCTACTTGGACATCCGGCGCAGGCTGCAGGCCCGGAGCTTTCGCCGCAGCCGCCGCACCGGCGTCCTGGTGGTGCTCATCATCCTGGCCTTCGCAGCTTTCTGGCTGCCATACCACCTAGTGAACCTGGCGGAGGCCAGCCGTGCCCTGGCCGGTAAGGATGCAGGGAAGGGGCCCGTTGGGGGGCAGCTGTTCCTGGCCCGTCAGGTGCTCATCGCGCTGGCCTTCCTAAGCAGCAGTGTGAACCCCCTGCTGTATGCGTGCGCTGGAGGTAGCCTGCTTCGCTCTGCTGGCGTGAGCTTCATGGCCAAGATGTTGGAAGCCACTGGCTCCGAAATGTCCAGCACCCGACGCAAGGTCACCCTGGGCCAGACGATGAAGGGCGCTCCCGCCCCTCCTGAGCCTAGCCCAGCCGAGAGCCTCACAGTCTCCACTGAACCTCTCGAGTGAAGCGAACTGAACTAGACCTGGAGAGTCATGGTGGAAGAACACTTGCTTTCCTCCTGGCAGAATGCCCCACAGTGGTCTGACCCAATTCTGCACCTGGTGTAGGGGTGGAGTGGAAGAAAAGGGAGGGGAGGGACAAATAAGGGCAGAGTCAGATCCTGGTTCCCCTGGGCAGCTTTGCAATTAAAACTGAAGTCTGAAATTGGGTTAACCCTGTGTGTGTGTGTATGTGTGTGTGTGTGTGATACGTATTATGGGGGTTTGGGGTGCTCCTGGGTGCCTAAATGGGGGTCCATCTCCATAGTTGAGAGGCACATCATTTTGTTTCTCATGATTTTCAATTTTGGGACACAAAGACATAGAAATCAAACCGCCTTCCCCCATTCTGAGGCAGGTAGTTGCAGATCTCACTTAGAACAATACAGGTTGGCAGATCCAAATTCCTGAAGGAGCTAACCAAGGAAGACCACCCATGTGGGCTCATCACTCCAGACTCTCTGACTCATATGACTTTCTGAGAAAATTTGGCATGGTTCTGGCACCTCTGCCCTGAAGCCAGTGATAGTTATCATTGTTAGCATGACTCCAACTTCCTGCAACTAACCTTCATCCTCTCTCTCGGTTGTAGGTGTTCTCAGGGACTGCCTTTCTTCCCTCCATCTCCCAAGGAGGCCTCACTTGAGAACCAAATCAGCAGACCTTATCCCTAGAATTCACACTAGCATTTAGTCAGCTCCCCAAACACACTTTGGCACAGGGTGGGGCTGAAGGTACTCTGTGACTGGTCATGCTAAGGAAATGAAGATTCTGCAAAGTGCAGAGGGATGAGTCAAATTTTCCCCTTAGGGATGGCTGTTGTCTTAGAGAGCCTCTCTCTGTTCTGACAGCATTTTAGGAAGATGGTAGCAGTAGTGGCAGTGGTGTACTTTCGAATCTTTCCCATAAAAAAAGAAAGAGAAACTAGGAGAAAACCCAAAAATCCATGTGCAACATTTGCAATAAAGCTAGGGTGTCAAGGTATCCCTCATTGACCCCAAAATATGGTCAAGGGAATGAACCATGGATGCTTCAAGACCCACATAACATCAGCAAATGAGCAGAAGGATGCAAAAGAAAGCAAGGGGGCATCTGAGGGGCCTGAGAACAGGTGAACCCCCAAACTGTCTCCAGATCCTCACTGGAAAGCTTTGTGGGTCATTTTAGGACAGCAACTGGAATGAGGAGGGGTCTAATAGGTTATTTCCAAGGCCTGTCACTCATGTTGTATAGTAAGCCCATAATAAGTGCTTAGTTAGTGTTTGTTGAATGAATAAAGACCAAATGACATTCTTCCTGGAGATTCCTTCCAGTATGTATGGATGTGGAGCAGGAAAGGACGAATCCTTGTTTTGGGTCATGTGTTTGAAGTTATTCATACTTCCAAGGTTTATAAAATACTGAAATCAGGTTGGCAGGAAATCAGCGAAGCTGAGGCAGTTCTCTTTCTGCTTGTGAAAAAGAATCATTCCAGGGGATGGATGTAATACAACAACAATAAAATTAAAAAAAAAAAAAAAAGAATCATTCCCTTCCACACACTCAAGCTCATGCTTCCACACAGACACTCAGTTTGACCTGGGAAAAAACAGTCCTGCTGAGAGGCATGGAGGAGATCCCAGAGGCTGTATCAGCAGCTTCTCACATCAATTTGTTCCAGACATACCAGTCTTTTTATTGAGGATCTTTGAGGTGAAGAGTAGGGGGTGGGGTCTCAACCTAGGGTGGCTGGGGGAGGTCCAGCCCGCGCCAAATCTGTGTTCAGGAAGTAGGTGCATAGCTGCCCTTTGCCTTTGACCTTGATAACACCCCTGCTGTAGCAGGTGTAGCCTAAGGCCTGCAGAGCCCGGGCGGTCTCCTCTGTCACCTGAAATTGGAGGAGGATGAATGAGTATGGGGATGGCCCTAACCTCATCTACTGCCCCCATGCTTCCAATGTGGTTCCCTCACTTGAATCTTGCCCAGGACTCCTGTACTCTCCATGCGGCTGGCCACGTTCACCGTGTTGCCCCAGATGTCATATTGTGGTTTCTGGGCCCCTATCACTCCAGCCACGACAGGTCCATGGTTCAACCCTGGCAAGATTTGGTAAAGAGGGGGGAGATCTGAGGAGGGAGAGAAGAAAAAGCTCAAGGAACTAGGGGAAAGGGCCTGGGGACCTTAGAAGAGAGGAGTGTGGGGCTGGAGGAGTGTGTGGCAGGGAATGCATACACCTCATAGCTCTCGGCCCAGCAGCGTTATGCTCCAACCCTGGAGGGAGGCCCAGGGTTGAGCGGGGAGCAGCTAACAGAGGGCACAGGGAGCGAGAGGTCGGGAAGATGAGGAGAAGGCCCCAGACTGCCCTAGCAAGGGAAGGCCCTTACCCACACGTAAGCGGAAGTTGTTGAATGAGTGCTTGTTGATAATGTCCAGCTTAGACCCAAGGGCCACCGCAAATTCCACCATGGTGCCAAGGTGGCTGCAGCTTCGCTCAGCATCCTGGCAATGGGCCAGCCACCAGAATAGGTCAATGAGGACACAGGAATAAGGCCCATTTATGGACCCACCAATGAGAGCCCACATGAGGGTTGGTGGGTAAGGAAGGAATGCTGTACCTGCTGCGCATCCTGTCCAGACGTGGCATTTAAGCCTGTAGCGGCCATGTAGGAGCTGCCGATGGTTTTAATCTTCTCCACACCACTGAACTTGGGCTTGGAGAGCAGCTGTGTAGAGAGGAGGTTGTGTCCCCATTCTCCCTTGCTCTCTCCTCCCTCTCTCCCCAAAGCCCAGCTCCAGGCCTTTGGAGAGTAAAGGGCCAGTTGTGCGGTAGAGATGGTGGTAGGAGGGAGAATTGGTAGTGAACAGAGTTGCTGAAGAAGACAGAGCTGGGGCATTAGAGGAGGGGTGGGAAGGTTCAAGGGGCCAGACTGGGTCTTGTAGCTGGAAGAGCAAAGTACTTAGGAGGGACTGGTAGGGAATTCTAGAGTCCCAGGCAAAGGATGTGGGGGACCCTTGAGTTGTCACCTCATCAAAATCAGCAATGATCTCATTGAGCAGCCGCAGACACTCTAGCCCCTCGTGGTTGATGTTGGATTCAGAGTAAAACTCCTTGAAGTCTGGGACTGAGGCAAAGAGGACACAGACACACTCGTAGGACTGGTGGTAGAGGTCCTGCGAGGGTGAGAGGGTGGAGTGAGACTCTAGGCCATGTTCTTCCCCTCCTGCCATTTTGTCCCCATGCCTCCACCTCTGTGTAAGAAGGATTGGGAAGGAGGAGAGGCCTAGGTTACCCTAGGCATGTGACTCAGGAGTCAAAGGTTGGGTCTCATTGTGATTCCAGGAAGGATATAGGTTTGGGTCAAGATTACCTCACAGCCATGTGAATGGAATCATTTCTAGAACTGGGTCATGTCAATGGGAATTATCTTTATATCCTATCTATTGCTGAAAGATTTAAAGTAAGTTAAATCAGCTTATAAAGCCCTGGCTGGTGTGGCTCAGTGGATTGAGTGCCAGCCTGTGAACTGAAAGGTCAGCTGTTTGAGTCCCAGTCAAGGCACATGCCTGGGTTGTGGGCCAGGTCCCCAGTTGGGCATGTTTGTGAGAGGCAATCAATTGATTAATTTATCTCTTGCACATCAATGTTTCTCTTCCTCTCTTTCTCCCTCCCTTCCCATCTCTCTACAAAAATAATAATAATAATAATAATAATAATAATAATAATAAATAAAATTAGAGATAATATGTATGTGTAAACTAGAAGACAACCAATTTAAAGGTCTATTTTAAAAATTAACTAATAAAGATCTATAATTGGATCGTGTCAATGGGCATTATTTTTATATCTTTTTTATTGCTGAAAAGTGTTAAGTGAGTTAAATCAGCTTATAAAGATCTACAACTTACAAGATAGAGTAAAGCAGTAACAGGGAAAATGGGGCAAAGGGAAAATAGGGTAAGATGGTAAAGATGGAATCAGATATGAGGTTGATTCACGAAATGGGTGTGTGAACCCAATTTGGTCCTAGATTCTATCTCTGAGCTATCGAGTAGCCAATGTGAAGACAGAAACAAGATCACTTACAGATTCCCTGTGTTTATGAGAAGGAACCAGAGATAGAGCTACTTCTGATCTTGAGAGCAGAAAGCAGTTGGTGGGGACATAAGGGTGTAAAATAACCTCTGGACTATTTCTTTCAACACCCCTCAATACAGGGCAAGAGCATTTCCTTAGCGGAGGATAGGGGGTACAGATATGGGGGTGACTTTCTGGCCTTCTGATGGTCTGGCAATAACAAGATTATTTGAGGACATAGAGGAGTATCACCTAATAGACATTTTTGTGATGATGGGAATGTTCAATCTATGTGCTGTCTAATGTGGTTGCCACTAGTCACGTGCAGCTGTTGAGCACATGAAATGTGGCCACTGTGATTGAGGAACTGAATTTTCTTTCTTTCTTCCTTTCTTTTCCTTCCTTCCTTCCCCTCCCACACCCTTAAAAAACAAAAGATACAGATTTACTTACAAGGCCTGAAAATTACACAGCACACCTGAGGCAACCCAATGAGGTCATGGGGTTAAGAGTGGGGGCCTAGGGTTTCTTAGTCTCAAGTTTCAAAAAATTTGTTAATTACAGTTGATATTCAATATTATGTTACCTTAGTGTAAGCACAGTGTAGACATTTATATAATTTATGAAGTGATCCCCCAGTAAGTCTAGTATCCACCTGGCACCATCCATAGTTATTACAATATTATTAACTATATTTCCTATGCTGTACTTTACATCCCCATCACTATTTTGTAACTACTGATTTTTATGTCTTAATGCCTTCACTTTTTGCCCTGGCTGGTGGCTCAGTGGATTGGCACCAGCCTGTGAACCCAAGGATCTCAGGTTCAATCCCCAGTCAGGGCACATAACCAGGTTGCAAACCAGGTCTCCAGCCAGGTCCATAGCTGGAGGCAGGTGAAAGGCAACCATACATTGATGCTTCTGTCCCTTTCTTCCTCCCTCCCTGCTCTTCTCTCTGAAAGTGATAAATAAAATCTTTAAAAAAACAACCTTCACTTTTTTCTCCCAGTCTCCAAACCCCCTCTCATTTGACAACCATCAGTTTGTTCTCTGTATCTATGAATTGGTTTTGGTTTCGTTATTTATTTTGTTCTTCAGATTCCATATGTAAGTGAAGTCATATGGTATTTGTCTTTTTCTGTCTGACTTACTTCACTTAACATAATACCTTGTAAGTCCATCCATGTCATTACATGGATTTTCCATTTGATTAATTTAAATTTAAATCACCACACATGGCTAATGGCTACATGCAGGTCTAAAGAGGTGGGTGGACTCTGAAAGATTTGAGGTGGTTTTGAGTTGGAGAGAACACTCTTTCTAAGACCTTGGAATGCAGAGATTCCGTGCTCACAAAAAACAGAGCCTAAGATCTTGTGAAAATGGGAGGCACCTGACAGGGATACGGAGCGGCTTATGTGGTTGCTCGATCCATTCTGGGGGAGCCTAGAGAGGTTGAGCTAAGGGCCAAGACTTTCTTCCGAAATTAAGCCGGTATGCTGTCTGGGGCTCAGGGGTCAGAGATGGAGAGTTACCTCATTGCGCCGGTTCTGGCCAATAAACTGGGGGGCCACGTGTGCAGGGAGCACATTCTCTAAGAGCAGCCGAGTCAGGTTCTCCATCGTCTCTGTCTCCTCTCGTTCCTGCCTCAGCTTCTTCTTCCACAGGAAATCCAGGCGGCAGTAATACTCATTCTGGGGAGAGTCACGGGGCCGTGGGGAGACTCGGTGTAGGGGAAAGCCCAGATCCAGAGCATTCCCTCCCCACTCCAGCTCCAGGATGCCTAAAACCACACCACTTCGCAGCTTACAGAAAAGGCTTAAGGTGTAACTAGCCCAGGGGAGACAACTTTGAAACTAGATCCAAACTAGGGTGGGCAGAATTGGAAGCAGTTTTTTCTTAAGCATGGGCTTTCCCAGATTGGTGATGGGAGGGTGGAGGGAAGGGAGAATTTGAGGGCACTCTCCTCGGGGAGTGAAGAAGAAAGAAATCGAGCAAAAAATTTCACTTGGAAGCTTTCAATGGGTACATCACTTGGGCTCAACCCTGGAGAAACCAGATTAAGGAAAGGGTAAGGGAAGAAAGAAGGAACTTGTACCCTTTACAACAACATGGATGGAACTGGAGAGTATAATGCTTAGTGAAATAAGCCAGTCAGTGAAGGACAAATATCATATGATCTCACCCATTATGGGACAATAATGAGCAAAACTAACAACAAGCAAAACAGAACCAAGTATATGAATACAAGGAATAGGCCTTCAGTGGTCAGGGGGAAAAGGGTTGGGGGGAGTGGGGAGGCAGAGGCAAGAAAGGGGAGCAGCTTAGACAAGAACCTA
>PVIW01007246.1:0-75251 GCA_004026585.1 Noctilio leporinus | reverse complement strand
CTTTTTCTTCTCTGATGGCTATAGCTAGAACTTCCAAGACAATGTTGAATAGAAGTGGAGAAAGTGGGCAGCCTTGTCTCATTCCTGATCTGAGGGGGAAAGCTTTCAGTTTTTGTCCATTAAGTATGATGTTGGCTTCAGGTTTCTCATAGATGGCCTTTATGATGTTGAGGTATGCTCCCCCTATTCCCATTTTGCTGATGGTTTTTATCATAAATGGTTGCTGCACTTCATCAAATGCTTTTTCAGCATCTATTGATATGATTCTATGGTTTTTATCTTTCAATTTGTTGATGTGGTGTATTACATTGATTGATTTACGAATGTTGTACCATCCTTGCATCCCTGGGATGAAGCCCACTTGATCATGGCGTATGATCTTTGTAATATACTGCTGAATCCGATTGGCCAATATTTTGTTGAGAATTTTAGCATCTATGTTCATCAGAGATATTGGCCTGTAGCTTTCTTTCTTAGTTGTATCTAGCCCTGGTTTTGGGATTAGAATAATATTGGCCTCGTAGAAAGAGTTTGGGAGTCTTCCCTCTTCCTGAATTTTTTGGTATAGTTTGAGGAGGATAGGAGTTAGTTCTTCTTGAAATGTTTGGTAAAATTCACCTGTGTAGCCATCGGGTCCAGCGCTTTTGTGCTTTGGGAGATTTTGAATTACTTCTTTAATTTCACTAGTTGTTATTGGCCTATTCAGGCTTTCTGCCTCTTCTGGGTTCAGTTTTCGTAGATTGTACCTTTCCAGAAATGTGTCCATTTCATCCAGGTTGTCATATTTTTTGTCATATAGTTGTTTGTAGTAATTTCTTACAATCTTTTGTATTTCTGAGGTATCAGTTGTGAGTTCCCCTCTTTCAGTTCTGATTCTGTTTATTTGGGTCCTCTCTGTTTTTCCTGATGAGTCTGGATAAGGACTTGTCAATTTTGTTTATTTTTTCAAAGAACCAGCTCCTGGTCCTGTCAATTCTTCGAACTGTTGTTTGAATCTCTGAATTATTTAGTTCTGCTCTGATCTTGATGATTTCCTTCCTTCTACTTGCTCTGGGCTTTGTTTGTTGTTGCTCCTCTAGTTCTTGCAGCTTTGTGGTTAGGTCGTTTTTATAAACTTCTTATAAACTTTTTTGGAAGGCCTGTATTGCTATAAATTTCCCCCTGAGAACTGCCTTTGCTGTATCCCATAGGTTTTGGGCTGTCGGGTGTTCATTGTCATTTGTTTCCAGGAACTTTTTGATTTCATCTTTGATCTCATTGTTGACCCCTTCATTGCTTAAAAGCATGTTATTCAGTCTCCATGAGTTAGAGAATTTTGGGGTTTTTCCCTTGAGATTGGTTTCTAGTTTCAAGCCATTGTGATCTGAGAAGATACTTTGTATGATTTCAATTTTCCTGTATTTGTGGAGGCTTATCTTGTGACATACCATGTGATCTATCTTGGAGAATGAGCCATGTGCATTTGAAAAGAATGTGTATTTTGCTTCCTTGGGGTAAAAGACTCTGTATACATCAGTTAGGTCCATTTCTTCTAGAGTGTTGTTCAATGCCACAACATCTCTGGGGATTTTTTGTTTGGAAGATCTGTCCATTGTTGATAGTGGGGTATTAAAATCCCCTACTATTAGTGTGTTGCTGTCTATGTCTTTCTTAAAGTCTTCCAAGATTTTCCTTATATATTTCGGAGCTCCTATGTTGGGTGCGTATATGTTTACTAGAGTTATTTCTTCTTGATGTATTGTTCCCTTAAGTATTATGAAATGTCCATCTTTGTCCCTTTTTATGTCCTTCATTGTAAAGTCTATTTTATCTGAAATCAGTATTGGTACTCCAGCTTTTTTTTCATGTCCATTTGCTTGATATATAGTTTTCCATCCCTTCACTGTCAATCTGTGTTGATCTTTTGTTCTGAGGTGGGTCTCTTGAAGACAGCATATATGTGGGTCATGTTGTCTTATCCATTTGGCTACCCTATGTCTTTTGATTGGTGCATTTAATCCATTTACATTTAAGGTGATTATTGATTGATACTTATTCATTGTCATTTTCTCCCTTTGTGTCTGTATTCCTCTTTGGGTTTCTCTGTTTCTTCATTTTATTTGTTTCCTTATTTTTAGAGCAGACCCTTTACCATTTCTTGCAATGCTGGTTTGGTAGAGATGTATTCTTTCAGTCTTTTTTTGTCTGGGAAGCTCCTTATTTCTCCTTCTATCTTGAATGAGAGCCTTGCTGGGTAGAGTATTCTTGGTTGGAGGCCTTTGTTTCCCATGACTTGAAATACTTTTTGCCATTCTCTTCTGGCTTGAATTGTTCCTGTTGAATAATCTTTTGATAGCCTTATTGGAGCCCCTTTGTATGTTATTTGTCTTTTCTCTCTTGATGCTTTTAGGATTCTTTCTTTGTCTTTGAAATTGGCCATTTTAATAATAATGTGCCTTGGTGTTGGTCTGTTTGGGTTGATCCTCATTGGGACCCACTGTGCTTCCTGAACTGGATTCATGTTTTCACTCACCATGTTAGGGAAATTTTTTATCATGACTTTTTTGAACAGGTTTTCCATTCCTTGTTTCTCTTCTCCTTCTGGTATCCCTATGATACGGATGTTGTTATGTTTCATGTTGTCCTGCAGCTCTCTTAACCCCTCTTCAGTCTTGTTCAGCCTTCTTTTGTTCTCTTGTACTGTCTTGGAGTATTTGTCTACATTATCCTCCAACTCGCTGATCCGGTCCTCTGCCTCCTCTAGCCTACTGTTGATTCCTTCTACTGTATTCTTCAATTTTGAAATGGTATTCTTCATTTCCTCCTGGCACTTATTGATAGTTTCCATGTCCTTTTTCATGCTGTTGTAGTTCTCAGTAAGTTCCTTGTAACTTCCCTGGAGTTCTTTGTAATTCCCCTGGAGTTCTTTGTAATTTCCCTGGAGTTCTTTGTAGTTCTCCTGGAGTTGTTTACAGTTTTCTTCGATGTGGCTGAGCTCACTGAGCTTCTCTATCATCATTCTTTTGAATTCCTTATCTGATATTCCAGGTGCCTCTGTTTCATTTTGCGTTCTTTCTGGGGATTCTTCCTTTCCTTTTGGTGATGGACTGATTCTTTTTTTCCCCATTTTGGATGTCTGTTCTTGCTTGTTTTTTATTTATTTATTTAGTTTTGTTCTTTCCTTGGGTTAACCTGCTTTGCTTCCTTGCCTTAGTTGAGCACCCTTCTGTGATAGGAGATTTGTGGAGTTCAGTGTTGCCGTCTCCCAGATTTTCTCCACTTGCTGTTCTTGGTGTGTCCTTTATTTGGGCTGTCTGGTTGTATTCTGGGCCTGCGGACTTTTAGCAGAAACAAAAACAAAAACAAAAAACAAAAACAAACAAACGAAGAAAACCAAAAACAAAATACCAAACCAAACCAAACAAAAAAAAAATTGCAAAAGGAAAAAAGAAATAAAAATGATAATAATAAGAAGAAAGAGTTTAGATGGCTGTTCACCCTTAATAATCCCTGACTGGTCCAAATGGAGCCTGGACCTGAGGGCTTTTAGCAGAGGAAAAAAAAAAAAAGAAAGAAAGAAAGAAAGGGAGAAAGTCACAAGAGAAAGAGAAATCAATATTAATAAAGAAAAGGTTTAGGTGTCTGTTCACCCTTTATGGTCTCTGTTTGGTCCAGGTGGAGCCATGACCAGTGGGTTTTATCAGGGAGAAAAGAAAGGAGAAAGAAAGAAAGAAAGAAAAAAAAAAGTGGAAGAATATCACAAGAGAATGAGAAATCAATATTAATAAAGAAAGATTTTAGGTGTCTGTTCCCCCTTTATGATTTCTGATTGGTCCAGGTGGAGCCAGAACCTGTGGGCTTTACCAGGAAGAAAAGAAAAAGAAAAAATTAAAAAAAAAAAAAAAAAGGAGGAAGGAAGAAAAGAATAAAGAAAGGGTTTAGGTGGCTGGGGAAGGGAGGAATACTTAGATTGAGGACTGGGAATGCGTTGTAGCCACAGAGTGAGTAGACTTTAATTCAAGAGTAGGGGGAGGATCTTGGGTATTTAGGTGGATTGAGGTATGGGGGGGGATTAAGAAAATGTGAGAAGTAACTTTTGCAAAGGATATGTTGGGGATTAATGGTTCATATTGCTCTCGGTATAACTCAGGTGTTTGTGATTATCAGCAATCCCTTTCCTGAGGCTGCCTCTTTTTCTTGGTGAGGACTTGACAGTCTATAGTCTATATTCTAGCTGGTGTTGGCACGTGGCTGGGCCTCTGATTGTAACAGTCAGGGCTGATTCTGAGTGTCCGCCCCCAGGTAGGCTGGGCCTTCCAGAGCCTGGCTGGGTTTTAGGGCTGCCAGTATTCTGGAGCCCACAGGGTGACCCCTCCCACTCTTGGTGGAGGTTCCTGCCCAGGACGAGCACCCCGCACCCCTGCAGGGAAGCCTGCAACTTTGCCGGTCCCTGTGACAACTGGCCCCGCCCCCCCCAGTTCTGGGAGGAGGCTGCCCCTGTCCGTCAACATTGTCTGGGGTCGCCTACACTGTCCCGCCATTCTGGGGTGGGCACCACTCCTCCAAGCCAACCAGCTCTCCGCATAGCCCTCTACGCAGCCTCTGTGATGAGCTCCTCCCAGGTGTGGGAGGTGCGGCCTTTGTCTCTGGCAATGGCGGGTCAGTTGCCCCAGCTACTAGTTCCAGGCTCGCTGGCTCGCTGTTTGGAGTTTCTGTGGAGCCCGGGGCCTGTGTGGTTGCGCAGGGCTGGGCCTCCCCCCTCGCAGGGGCTTCTAGCTGCTGTTTCCCCGGTGGCGCAGCAGCACTGTTTTCGGCCCTCTCGCCGCCCTGGCCGGTGCACTTCCCTGCTCCCCTGCTCAGGCTTCCCGCAGGACTCTTCTCCTCCGCCTCTAGCCCCGCGCGGAGCCTCCTCTCCCTGCTGCCGGAGTGAGCCTCTCACACAGTCCCTCCCCTGCAAGAGTTCAATTCCACATTCACTACGGCATTTGCCCTCGCTGCCTGCACTCACTGTTGAGATTTCCAGTTGCCAGGGAGCCCAGAACTGGCCCCAGTCAAAGGCGCCCCTCTGGGCAGAGCTGTCCCTGCCCAAAGCCGACTTAGGCCTGCCGGCCGGTTGGTCAGGAATGCCTCACCTACTGTCCTGCTGGCCTCCTCTGCCTCTGGGCTGTGCTCCCCTGTGTCCAGATGCTGCCCTTTCCAATTCCTAGGGTCCTGAAGACGTCTCACACTCCCTATCTTGTCCTCTAGCTGCTTTGGTACTCGAGAACACCATCAGCACTGCTCTCTACTCTTTCGCCATCTTCCCTCCCTCTGTCGCCATCTTCCCTCCTAAAATTTATTGATATTTGTGTTGTGGACTTCCATATGGTCTATTGTGAAAAATGCTCCATTTACTTGAAAAGAATGTATATTGTGCTGTTTTGAGGTAAAATGCTCTAAATATATCAATTAAATCCACCTAGTCTAATGTGTCATTTAAGGACCTTATTTCCTTATTGATTTTCTGTCTGGAAGATCTATCCATTGATGTCAATGGGTGTTAAAATATCCTACTGTGACTGTATTATTGTCAGTCTTTCCCTTTAGATCCATCAATATTTGCTTTATATATTTAGTTGCTCTTATGTTGGGTGAATAAATGCTTTATAAGAGTTATATCTTCTTGTTGGATTAATCTCTTGTCATTATATAATGTCCTTCTCTGTCTGTTACTATAGCCTTGGTTTTAAAGTCTATTTTTCTTGTGCAAGTATTACCACCTCAGTTTTGTTTTAAGTTTCAACTTGAATGAAATATCTTTTCCCATCTTTTTACTTTCTGTATGTATTTTTTGTTCTAATGTGAGTCTTTTATAGGTAGCATATATATTGGTTTTCTTTTCTTATCCATTCAGCTATCCTTTGTCTTTTGATTTGAGCATTTAATCCATTTACATTGAAGTGATTATTCATAGGTTTATTGCCATTTTATTATTTATATTTATGTACATTTTTTCCCTTCTTTTTGAGGAAGTGACTTTAACTTATAACATTCATTTGTTATTGATGAACTCCTTTAGCTCTTCCTTGTCTGGAAGCTCTTTATTTCTCCTTTAATTTTTTTTTTTTTTTAATTTTATTGTTGTATTACATCTATCCCCTTTTTGCTCCCCTCTGTCCCCCTCCCCACCCACCCATTCCCCCCTCTCCTTTAATTTTAAATGATAGTTTTGCTGGGTAGATGAGCCTTGGTTGTAGGTCCTTGCTTGTTTTTCACTTTGAATATTTCTTACCAATCTCTTCTGGTATGAAATGTTTCTTTAGAGAAATCAGCTGACAGTCTTATGGGAGCTCATTTATCTTCCTTTTGCAGTTTTTAAGTTTATTTCTCTGTTTTTAACTCTTGCCATTTTAACTATGATGTGTCTCTTTGTGGGCCTCTTTGGGTTCATTTCATTTGGGACTCTCTGTGTTTCCTGGACTTGTGTATCTCTTCCTTTAACCAGATAAGTATTTGGTAATTATTTCTTCAAATAGGTTTTCAGTCCCTTGCTCTATCTCCTTTCCTGGTACCTCTATGATGCATATGTTGCTATGCTTAAAGTTGCCCCAGAAGCCCCTTAACGTATCCTCATTAAAAAAATTTTTTTTTCTTTGTGCAGCTCTGCATGGGTATTTTCTGGTATGCTATCCTCAAAATTGTTGATTTCATCCTCTGCATCATCTAACCAGCTATTGATTTCTACTAGTGTATTCTTCATTTCAGATATTATATTTTTATGGTTCTTATATTATTTTTTATGCTTACTATTTCTTTGCTGAAGTTTCCACTGAGTTCATACATCTTTCCACTAAGTTCTTGGACCATCCTTGTAACTATTGTTTTGAACTCCATACTTAATAGATTGCTTGCCTCTATTTCATTTAGCTCTTTTCTGGAGATTTTTCCTGATCTTTTAGTTGAGATGTGTTATTTATCTCCTCATTTTGGTTACCCTCTATGTTGTTTTTCTATTTATTAGGTAGATCTGCTCTATCTCCCAGCCTTTGTTGGGTTTTAGGTAGTGGGTGACCTTTTATGTAGTAGGTGTCCTGTTAGGTTCAGTGGTACAGCCATCCTGATCAACTGAGCTGGATGCTCCAGGAATGTCTCCTATAGGGTTTATGTGAGTCCCCCTGTTGCAGATGAGTCTTGATTGCTATTGGCCCAAATGTGGATGAGGTTAAAAATCAGACTGGCTGACTGCTGTATTTGACTGACTACAGGATATGAGTTGTTGTGAGGGTGTTAACCACATAAAGTAGGATTTGCCCCAGCAGGGTCTAGGGAATGCCAAGACCTCTCTTTGGGTATACCACTTATGGAACTTGTCAGGTCATGTCTATTAGGATTTGAAGATGCCACCAGTTATGTTGGTTCTGGGGCCTGTTGAGGGGTATTCCAGTGTAAGTCAATGTAAGATGCTGCCTGTGACTGGCCCTGGGCCACATGTTAGGAGCTATAGAGTTATGCATGGTTAGTAGCTGCCTGTGCTTGCCCTGGATGTGTAAAGGAGGGGCCAATTTGCAGAGTGAAACTGCCACTAATGCCAAGCCTGAGACAGATCAACAAAAAGCCAAAGGTACCTTGAGAATCACTGCCACCTGCCAGCTAGCTGCCTATTAGGCTCATCTATTGAAAGAGCCTCAGGCAGTAATGAGTTGGGTACAGCAGGTTCTTAGTGAGTCACCTGGTAGGGGTGACTGGTGTTCAGATTCAAACTCCACACCATTGCTCAGTATGGGGACATTCAGGAAAAGTCAGCATACACTAAGGCTAGGTACTACGTATCTGGAGTCTGCAGACCTTTTTTGATGGAACAGAGTCTCAAGATGTTGTCAGGGTTGGGTCAGTAGAAGCCACCAGGTTAAAACAGATTAAGATTTGGATGTGCAGAGGAAGGGCTCTGCACAGAAAAGGTGGTGCATGTGGAGAGTTTTGCAACAACGACTGCAATGCAGGCCCAGGCTGGTTGTCACCAGCTGATTTCTCAGGGAGTTAGCAGGGAGGGGCTCATGCATCTCTGCAAGCTGATGCTAGATGTAGATAGGGGCAAGCCAAACATAAGAATGGTGGTGCCATGCATTTAAAAAAATGGCCCTTGCACAAAGGCCACATAACTCATCTCTCCCTGGGCAAACACATACTTTAGAAACTGTTAAATATATTAAAGAAAATTGATGACAAGATGGAGAATTTCAATAGACAAGTGGGGTCTATAAATAAGAATAAGGAAATTCCAAAACAAAAATACAATAAATAAAAGTGAAAATTCAATAAATGAGTTAGGTCACATTGAACATAGCTACAGAGAAAAATAATGAGCCAAAATGCTATAAGTCAATAGAGAATATCCAGACTGAATCACAAAGAGAAAAAAAAGAAATACAAAATAGAAAAAAAGAACGTAAAAGATGTAGGGAACATTGTAAATTATCATATGTAAATATAAAATTGCAGTGCCAGATGAGAGAAAGAAAATAAGCAGAGATAATATTTGAAGAAAGTTTTTGAAAACTGATGAAAGTCTCAAGCCACAGATGCAAAAAATCCATATAAACCCCATGATGAACAAACACCTATAAACTGCAGCAAGGCACACCACAATAAAACTATTGAAAACCGAAGAGATAATAATGCTAAAAGCAACCAGAGGAAGAAAAAAAGATACATTATTTTTGAGAAGAACAATAGTCTAACAGATGAATTCTTAAGAAAAATTATACCATTTTGGGTGCAAAATAAAAATCTAGGAATTTAAAAATTGTTGTTTTTCAATATTGAAGATAAAATTTACTAATTATTATTTATTTTTATTTCATATATTTTTATTATAAAATATAAAATACAGAAACCATCCCAAACAAATGCATAGTTTAATAAATTATTTTAAGGTGAACAATTACCACAAAGAAACAGAACTTTGCCAGCTATTCGGAATGACTCCTTGTGCACTACCCAATTGCAATGTACTACCTACTGTCTTCCCTAAAAGCAACAATCAGTCTTTTATGATAACTTCTTTCTTATGTTTATATTTAATTATCCATATATGCATTTCTAGGCTTATCCATTAAACAATGTTTTTCATGTCATGTAAATCTCTTACTGGAGTCCTTACATTCCCTTCTTTTCCTAAGGCTTTATTTGTTGATGATCCTGGGCTATTTGACCTGTAAAATTTCCCATAGTCTGAATTTTGTTAATCTCATAATCATGGTACAATTCTACAAGTCTACAAGTCTACAAGTCTACAAGTCCCTCCGTTTCTTGCAAAGTTTTGGCTCAATCCAGAACCTTGAGCATTATATTTTTTCTGGAGAAATGTGTCATCAATATCTACCTCTAAGGAGGTCTTTAAGCAGAAGAAAAGTGATGCTAATTAATGGTAAAAACTTAATTTTTACCGTTCAAAAGAATAGTGAGTTAAAGATACATATGTAAATAACTCAATAAGTATTGATCTCTAAAACAGTGTTAATAATGTCCTATGGGATTTTAAATATGTGGACAATTAAAATCTATGACAACACTATAGCATAAAAATCAGAACAAATATAAGTAAATTCTAAGTGTTCAAAGTTTCTTTCAATGCACAGGAATTGATTTTAAAACTACTATTTTATATTTTAATAAATTCAGGATTCATGTTGAATCTCTAAAGTAGCCTCTGAATTCAAAAATATGAATTATTTAACTACTAAAATGTGAAAAAATGAAGTAGTTAAAATCATTTAATTAACCTAAAAAGAAAGCAAGGAGAAAATAAAGGGAAATTGAATGAATGGGATAAGTTGGAAAAAAAAAGTAAGATGGTAAAGTCAAATGTTATAGTAATTATGTTAAATGTAAATAATTTTTTAAATGTATAATATCAGATTGTATTTTAAAAAATAATAGGACCCGATAATACAGTGCTTCCAAAAATAGGATCTAAAATACAAAGATACAGACAAACCAAAAGTAAAAGAATGGAGAAAGATATATCATACAAACCTTAACTATGTGAATTTGAGGAACTAAAAGGAGGTCTGAGGCATCAAGGCAGTGGATGAAGAAAGTGGCTCAGATTCAGGGTGGAGAGGGGGCAAAGCCAGACACTGAGAATTGTGCAGGCTATGATACAGATCTTGGGCTTTATCTGGAAAGCAATGAGAAGTCAATCAAGAGTTTTAAAGGTTTATATTATGATTAGATTTATGTTTGGAAAAGACTACTCTAGCTGTGGCATGCAGAAGGTAAGGAACAACAAAGAATAAACAACTCAGCAGTTTTTACCAGATGAAGGATGATGGTATAGGCAGCAGAGATGAAGAAGAGTCAGATTCAAGAGACATTGAAGAGGTAAACATGACAGGACTTGACGAAAGATTCTATCTACAAGGTGACTGAGGGCAACTGAGACATCAGGGACCTCTTTTCAGGTGTTTGCTTTTGTGAGAGTCTGATAGTGATATCATTTTCTGAAGTTAGAAATACAAGAGGGTCAGATTTTTAAAAAATTATAAATTCAATTTTTGACATTGAAATTGAGGGTTTTTTTTTTTTTTTCTTTCTTTTTTTGGTCAGAGATTGTATTATATAATTGTCTCCTCAAGGTTCTTAAACTGATTTTTCTTTGTGGCATTTGCTTTGTTTTTTTTTTTTTTTTTTTTTTTTTTTTTTTTTTTTTTTTTTTTTTTTTTTTTTTTTTTTTTTTTTTTTTTTTTTTTTTTTTTTTTTTTTTTTTTTTTTTTCATTTTATTGTTGTTGTATTACATCCATCCCCTTTTTGCTCCCCTGTGTCCCCCCACCCACCTGCTTTGTTTTATCTGCTTTTCTTACCTCCTCCAGTTTAACATTTCAAAAATGCAATTGGAAGCCCTGGCTGTGACTATTTATCATATCAGTGCATTAAAATATTGATGCTTGCCTAATTTGAAGCTTCCCAGGGAGTAATTCAAACAAGAGAGAAGATGGAAAATTTATTATCCCCAGGAGTACTTGCAGAATGTGGGACACTGACCTCAGTTGGAGTCCAAATGTGTCAGGGAACTTTCCTGGCTCTGGTTGTCAAAGCCCCGCAGATGTGGCAAGATTGCTTTCCTTGAAGATGCTGCACAAGGAAGAGAAAGCCAAGTTTAGGGAAATTAGCTCTTAACACACAGGGACATTTCAGAGCAACACTAATGAGCTCTCCTTTCATTGAAAATTAAAACTGTCAAGGATATTATTAATCAGGTGTCACAAGAAAGGTCAATCAACCCTTTTAAAGCAATTTTCTTCTAAAGCCCCAGAATGTGAGATGCCATCTCCTTTGCTGCAGGGCGGTTGAGATCCTGCTGGCAAGTTGTTTTGAAATCCTTTCCTTGAGAAATGACACAGTGGAGGTGACAGCCTGTGTTGCCAATTCCCATCCAGAAAAAGAACGTATTCATAGTTCTCACTCTGTCTCTCCCTCTCAATATTGACCTTATGAAGATATACCAGTCATATGTATGTATGAGTATGTATATGTGTACACACACACACACACACACATATATACACACACTGTGTATATATACTGTATATATATATTCCTCTTTCTGCTCTCATATATCCTTTAATTTGGGGGGATTAATTTAGAAGAAGAAATTTAATTTCTATTTATTAATATCTGGTAAGAAATTTGATTATGATACCCAATTAAATGTGGTTCATAGATTATGTAAGGTTTAAATGATGCTTTAAGACAGCTTAAATTTTAAGGTTCTGCTGCATATCATGTTCATTGAGTCTGCCTATAGTTTCAACAGTTGGCAAACTGGAGTGAAGATCTGCTCTCTCCTTTGGAATAGAATCTTGAGTTCTGTAAATGTATAAAGAAGGTAGGAGATAGCCAATTTACAACTATTTCAAAACTATGAACCATAATTCGCAATTGTCATACTCATAATTGTCAGAGGAAAGGTAGTACATGTTCAGGAAGTTGTTGTTTTATGTTATATTCTGTTTTTCTGATTTGTTTGAGATCAACATTGTAGGAATTTGTGAAACAAAAGGCTATATATAGCCTGAAACCAAGTCAAAGAGCCATGACTTTGCTTAATACCAATGCTGCTAACACAAAAGCATTCAGTTGTGTGTGTGATAAAAAATTTAATGATGTAATAAAAATCTAATAACACATTAATTACATATTTATGAAGATTTGTTCTTTTAATTAAAAAAATTTCAGTGAGAGTTGACATTCAATATTATATTAGTTTCAGGTATACAGCATGTGATTAGAAATTTATGTAACTTATAAAATGATCCCCCCAAGAAGTTTAATGCTCACCTAGCACCATACATATAGTACAATATTATTAAATGTATTCCCTATGCTGTATTTTACTTCCCTATGGCAATTTTGAGGCAGGGAGGCACTGAAGACATCAGATAGGCCAGAGTTCAAAGCCTATGACTTGGAATCTTATTTTTAACCCTCCTGACCTGCCATTACCCATAAGGAAACAAAGTTCCAGAAAGAAAGGTGAAAGTCACACAATTTGTATCTCAGAATTCATCTTCTGAATTTTCTTCAATGAAAATATCCAGGAGCTTGAGCCAGACTCTATTCTAACAGACTGATCTGGGGTATAACAAAGAGAAAGTCTCAAATAATAGCACAGATAAGAACTATCCTACAGGCGTCCCTCTCTATGAGTTCTGAGCTTTGAGTGCTACAACAGTGTTTTCATTTTAGATTCTGCAGATTCTGTAATTAAGAGAAAACCATCAAGCTCTTGAATGATTACTGAGTGGAGTTAAGAGGCATGAGAGGAATGAAGTCTCTCAGAACACTTAGAGAAGTGTCTGAACTTGCTCCTTGCTTTGGGCCCCTCCTACACACTGAAACTGAGTGGTAAGTTTGTGTTCATACACAAAGGTCTTGGACTTGAATGTTTTGCATTTATATTTGCAAGCTTTGATTTTATTTCCTTTCCCCTAAGAGAACACTTGCTTACTCTCCATGTGGCCCCAAACCACATATTGAGAAATATAGGTCACATCCACCTTTTACTAATTTATCATGTTTTCAGTTGTTCTTCAATTTGATGGATGAAACAAATGACCTAGAGTTCGTGATTAGTGGAACTTCATTTCTAATCCGATCTCAAATCATTAACCAATGATTTCTACTTGTGCCTATCACATTAACAAATATGTCAGAGGCCTTTGTTTTAAAGCTGGAGCTAAGCTGATGATCTTAGTTGCAATACTCTAATTCATTCTGAACATTTATTTGGTTGAGTAGTCTATGTTTTCCCTTCTGTAAAATGAATGCAATGTAGATGATACAGGTGTTAAGTAAAATAACTTTACTTAAAAATTGCTGAAGGCTGTGACATATGATCTAGTGAATTATTATTTTAAAATAGAGAGTTTTATCTACCAAAGAGAAGAGCTATCATCTGCTCATGGCATTGCTGGTAATTTATTATTAATGATGTCTAAAAATTCCAACATTGCAGGGAGCTTCAAGCATCATTACTGCCTTACATTTTGTTTTTGTGATTATAGCTATTTTTCACTGTCACTTTCATGGGTAGCAAAAGAACACAGATGAACAATTTTAACAAATATAGGACTGCAGAAGATGTATCCCAGGCTCTGTACCTGTTATTAATTGAATGGTCAGTTTGAGCTTTTATCAGAACTGATAATTTCCTGGACTTAGACGGGAAACCATATACCTCCTCTCACCAGTGCCCTTGCTACATCACACCCACACAGTGGCAACAGTCAGGTAACACTGAACTTAGTTAAGAGTTTTATGCTTATAAAAATTAAAGATCCCAGCCAAGGCAACATAACTAGGTTGCAAGCCAGGTCTCCAGTCAGGTCTGTGGCTGGAGGCAGGTGAAAAGCAACCATACATTGATGTCTCTCTCCCTCTCTGCCTCTCTCCCTTCCCCTCTTTATAAAAATAATGAAATAAAATCTTTAAAAAAAAAAAGAAAAATTAAAGAATCCACATTATTACTTTTTGTTTTTGCTTTCACAGCATAATTGAGAAGAAAAAATTATGTATAATTTCAGGCAGTAAGATGCATCTATTTAATTAAATTTCTCTATGGATTGGAATGAAGAAGACCTTTTTGCTGTCACCAAAGAGATCTTCTCCTTCTTGAGTTAAAAAATCATGTCTCATATAAGGTCCTTTGCTTTGTAGACTGCTCTTGGAGTCAAGGACTCCTTGTTTTCCCACAATCTAAAGTGATCTAAGTCAAACCCAGCTAATACATTATAGAAACAAAACTATGATAACTCTTATGTTACAAATGAAAGAAATTCATTTATGAATAAATCACAAGTCCCCAGTCTACATCTGCTGCTTGTAATTTGTGTCTTCAAAAATTTTGCACTGAAGATGGTTTTGTATCTTAAGATGCTAACAGTCAGCAGGAATGAGAACATTGGGGTCTTGGTCTGTCTCCTTTTCTTTCCCACGCCTGCCCTTTGGTTAGCTGGTGCTGTGAGAACAAACAAGTTTGAATAGCTTATTTTTAAATGGGTGAAGAATGCAAAGACAATAGCTTTCTGCAAACATGGTGCAACTGGCAGATGTTAAACTTGGAAGAAGGAGATGTTTAATATATACTCAATATTAATACTCAATACTCAATATTAATAGTATACAACTAAACAATTGCATATTGCATATTTGTTTTGATATCTTTGGATCCCACAGACTTTTCCTTTATGCAGTCCAAGCATGTGGAACAAACACTTTTTATCCAATTATAGTTTGCAGTGTATTTTTTCCCCAATCAGCAGGATCTTGGTTATGTGGTAACAGCAGCAACAAGGACATCAGGGGTCTTGTTATTCTCTCTGTTATTTTCCATGCCTGCCCTTTGTTGTATGGCTTTAGATTATTCAACGCTGAGAAATAACTTTAGATGCCTCATATTTTCCACCCATTAATCAATGCTAATCCAAAGAAACATGAGGCACAGACAGAAAAGGTCTCTTTCCTTCACTTACAAGACAAATCAGTGTTTATACTTGGAACCTGTTCCAGACAAATTAAAGGAAAAAAAAAAGAGAGAATGCATTATCCATTAAGCATCATGAAAACCTGACTATAAAAACTCACAATTTATTCAGAGTGAATAAATAGCTATTGTGATATTTGTTGTCTGTACTATGGTCTAGTGAAGTATTTCTTAAAAGGCATTTCATAAAAGAGAAGTTCCTGAACATGCTTCAGAGAGAGATTTTGGGGTTCAATAACTTTGGGAAGTGTTTCATACAAAATTTCCCTCCTTGAGGTTTATAATGCATAATAGAATTTTATAGCTTTGGCATCTTCTCCTGTTAAAAACAAAATTATTACAGTTTGTATAATTTAGCATTTTAAAAATGTATCTGATCACAGATCATATTTTTAAAAACTCATTGTTTGGAATAATACCTATCAGAAAGTAGGAAGTAAAATAAGTGAGCTAGAAATTACAGTTTAAGAGTAAATCAGTAATTTTAATTAAAAGAAAAGTTTCCAACCCAAAGTCTGCTACTGATTTATAGTAAATCACAAATCACCATCATATCCTGCTACATCCCATCAATAACTTTTATTTTTATTTATGTATTATTAATTTTTTTAAGATTATTTATTTGTTATTTTTAGAGAAAGGGGTAGTGAGAGAGGCAGAGAAGGAGAAAAACATCAATACATGGTTGCCTTTCACCTGCCTCCAGCTACAGACCTGGCTGGAGACCTGGCTTGCAACCTTGTTATATATGCCCTGGCTGGGAGTTGAACCAGTGACTTTTGGGTTCTCAGGCTGGTGCCTTATCCACTGTGTCACCAGCCAAGGTGATAACTTTTATTTTTTAATAAAAATAATAATATAAGTGAAAATTTATTAAGTTCTATGGTATGTTAGGCACTTTAGTAAGTGCTTCATATGCCTTGTCTCATTTATTCATTTAAACTTGTGTTTATTTTTTAAAAACCTCAAGTAGCACAAGAATACATTCTCATTACAGAAAGTAAAAAAGAATGCAAAGAAAATTTCTTTAATTTTAGTATGCAAACATCTATATCTTTTTCTGTGCATTTGAATAAAAACTGTGTTCTTTCAAAAGCATATATATATTTTTATTCTTTACATAAGCAGAATCCTATTATACATAAAATTTGTCTTTCATTTAAAACTATGTTAGAGATATTTCTATGTCAGTGTATGTGCATTCTTTTAAATGGCTTTATGACATTTAAAGCATATATGTATCCCAAATTTTTATAGGTAGATTTTCAGCTCATTTTGAAATTTTTATCAGTGTAAACAATTATTTTTACTTCTGTTTCTGGTACTATGCCTGATAGATCAGTTTGAATAATGTTCTCATCAAAAGAAGCAGAGTGGTGGAAAAACACATAAAACATATCATCTGTTGCCTAAAGAAGGAATCATTAGCGGTCAGAAACAAATTTGAGCTACTGTTTGGAGAAATGCAGGAGTCAAGAAGTAAAATGTAATGTCCCTATAAGAAGCTGAAGACATTGCAAAATAACCCAACATAGAGCCAGCATCCAAAGTTCTACACCTTGAGTGTAATGGTAAGCAACAAGTAAAACCACCATCCAGAAGGAACAATAAATAGACTTACTTGATTCAATCTGGGTGCTGGACAGAAGATGGGTGAATCACTCCTGAGAACACAAAACCACAACCTTGACTTCATGTGGGTTTACAATATAGTTTATGTTTTCGTATGTCAGAAAAACTAGGTAAAGAATATAAAGCAGAACCAAGTTAGTGGTACTTCTAGGCATATTATATAAGCAAAACAAATCCAAAACAAATTCCAGGCCTCGAAGAATTTGCACTGATAATGTTATAAGAAAACTGATCAGCCTATTGTCAAAATTCACAAAACACATTTGCAACCAAGACATCATAAGGGGAAATCAGTAAAAACAGTAAGCAGAAGAATAAGACTTGCAAAAATGTTATAAATTTGAATTATCAGCCATGTAAGGTTCTTTAAAAAGACTATATTTAATGTTTTAAGAAATATGAGAATATGTTCATATGAGAATATGAACAAGAGTTAGAAATTTTTAAATAAGAGCAAAATATATTTATTAAAAATTACTGGAGAATTTATAGAATTAAGAGAAGTTAACATATATACAAATTGAAAGTAATTAGACAATGTAAACAGCAGATATGACAGGCACAGCTAAAGAGATATTAGTTGATTGGAAGATAAAGCTAAAAAGCTATACAGAACATACTTCATAGAGATCAAAAGATAAAAAAATATGAAAAAATAATTAAAGATGTGGAGGATGGAGTTGGAATCTCTGACATACATTAATGAAACTTTCAGAGGCAAAGACAATATTTGAAGAGATAACAATTGATAATTTTTTCTAATTATTGGAAAACTCCAATACTCATTTTCAAGAAGGCCAATAGTCACAATTACAATTTTAAAAAGTAAATTTACATGTAAACTTGTCACTGTGAAGTAAAATACCAAAGGAAAGAAACTTTAAATAGCCATTGGGAAGGCTCAACTACTTATGAAGAAAAGGCAATTTAAGTGGTGGCTAACTTCTTAAAAGCAACATTGGCAAAAATAATTACTTAATGACCAAAGAATATATATCAATATAGAACTTATACTAAGAGAACATCTCTCAAAATTGAGATGAAGTAAAGATATTTTCTATTCATACCTTGTTACTGAATGGTTGCTTCACCTCTAAGCGTTCCCTCTGCATACTGGGTAGGAAAAGGGCAAGAAAACATGAGAGCTGAGCCTGTTTCTTTTTTTCCCCTGAAAATTCCATTCATACTTTCACTTACACCTCATTGACTATAATTCTATTACATTAACTTCACTTGATTCCAAGGGAGATATTAAATGAGCCACAGATTAATGATTTCTATCACAATCAAGAACAAAACATGATTTCTGTTCTCAAAGAATTCATAGTCTAGTGTGAGAGAAGGACCTATGAAAAGGGTAAATGTAGAATCCCAGACACATTCCTACAGTTCTTCCTATAAATTAAATGGACAGGTTTTACTACTATCATTTTGGGTCTTCCTTCATTTTTCATTCCATCAGTGAGACAACCAACTGACTTTAGTGAGCTGCCTCATATACTAGAATTATACTAGTTCAAGCCTGCAAATTAAAATCAAATGCAGTTCCCATTCTATAAAGACTTATAACCTAGAGGAAGATGTCAGGCAGGAAAAAATAACTGGTACAAAAAAATTAGTACAACATAAATAGGGAAAAGGGAATAAAAGTAGGTGTTATGAAGTTAAATTGAATCCTCCCAAAAATCATATGTTGAAGTCTTAACCCTAAGTACGTTAGAATATAACCATATTGGAGATAGAGTCTTTACACTAGTAATCAAGTGAAAATGAGGTTATTAGTGTGGGACCAAGTTCATTATGACTGGTATCCTTATGAGAAGGGGCAATTTGGACACAGACATGCATTGAGGGGAGGCAGTGTAAAAGACAGGAAAAAAAAATGGGTATCATTTACAAATCAAGGGGAGCAGACTGCACCAGCTCACTTTCTTACAGTCCTTGGAGGAAACCAACTCTGCCAATACCTTAATTCTGGACTTTTAGCCTCTGAAACTGAGACAATCAATTTCTATTGCTTAAGCCACACAGTTGGTGGTACTTTGTCATGGCAGCCCTAGCAAACTAATACAAAGAGGATAGTAACTTCTCTTTGAATTTACCAAATGGGGACAATAGATATTTTAGGATAATCTTCATGGATTATCTGAAGACTGAGCTGTGGGGTGAGTAGACACTCACTAGAAAGTTAGAGAAGGAAGAGTAACAAGGATTGCAGCCCAAAAGAATGTGATGAGTAAAGATTTAGAAGTGGAATAAAGTACTGCATGATCTGAGAAAGTATTACAGCAGGAACATAGGTTTTGAGGTAAAATGCCATGAAAGAAGTACTAGGGTAGTAAGATGTCAAGATTAAGAAGGACCTTTGATTTCACACAAAGCGTTTCTTTGGAAAATAAATGTGAGATGGAGAAGTCTTTGTAGCTAGTTTTGTAAGGGATTGAGTCTGTTTCTGATTTCTTCAGTGCCATCTGAAGGAGATTTCTCCATCAGTTACAAGCGATACTCAGATGAAATGTGCCCCCTCTAGACTTCATGCATTCTTCTCAGTACCTACTACACTTTTATGAACACTGTGCTGAACAAATAGTTTCTGATGGAAATATGGACCTACACACTTAGTGTGCAATGAAGCTAAATACCTTGGCATACTTTCATGAAGTCAAGATCACAGTCTTTCTAATACAAATGTGTTCTTTTGATTCCTTTGAGACCATTTAAGAGTTGGGTCTTTGCTCAAAGGCATGAAATTAGTTAATGTAGATTATATTGTGTGAGGATAGGTTAATATATAACTGATACAATTTTGTCTTTTATAATAATTGTGATATTCTTGTACATTTCTAATTTGAAATTTCTGTTCTGGTTACAGGTTTCATTATCCAACTTAATTAACAAATACATGCAGGAAATATAAGAGGAGCATAGGCATAAGCCTTGCATATTCAAACCCAAAGAATAGATCACTTTAGCGTTCTATTTAAAATAGAAGAAGTTTAGTCTTGGCTTGTGTGATTAGTTGGTAAACCAAAAGATCTCAGGTTTAATTACCAGCCAGGACATGTGCCTAGGTTGTGGGCTAAGTACCAGGTCAGGGGCATGTATAAGAGGCAATGAAAGATGTTTCTCTGTCACATTGAAGTTTCTCTCCCTCTCATTCTCCCTCCCTTCCCCTTTCTCTAAAATCAATAAACTTGTCCTCAGGTGAGGATAAAAATATATATATGTAAACTTTTAGGCCCTGGCAGATGGCACAGTGGATAAGGCACTGACCTATGAACCCAAAGGTCTCTGGTTCAATTTCTAGCCAGGACACAGAACCAGGTTGCAAGCCAGGTCTCCAGCCAGGTCTGTAGCTGGAGGCAGGTGAAAGGCAACCATACATTGATGTCTCTCTCCCTCTCTGCCTCTTTCCCTTCCCCTCTCTCTAAAAATAATCAATAAAAAATTTAAATATATATAAACCTTTAAAATTAAACCAACTCCCTCCTGCTCAATAAAATCCATCTAAATCAAATTTAATAACAGTACTTCCTAACTGTAATAAATGACTGTAAATAAGCAATTTAATTTGCAATGCCTGCAACATGAAATATAATTAACCTGGCATAACCTTCATAATATTTCTCACACTTTCAATCAGGGTTATCAAAACGGCCATTATTTATAAGAGACAGAAGCCATTCATTGCTGATTTTTTTCATACCTGCATTCTAAACTAATAACCCATATTTTATAAAGTAATTAAAATTTAAAAGCAATTAAATAAAACAATATATCACATATCCTTGTTGCTAAAATACAGGATGTGGACAGTATTATATGTGAGGGAATTCTAAATGACATAGCAACTGGATTCCATTTGAGAAAGCTGCCACCCATTCATTGTGAGGTTTGGATATCCTTCAGTGGTAGAGTACTTTTGTTTCTTCATCTGTAAAATAAAAGTAGAAATATATGCCCACCTATCCAAATGAAACACATTGGTATTAAAACAAAAGTATTCCAGTTGCTCTTACGTAAATGTATATTAAAAATCTTACTGCAAAATGAGTACTTTTTCTTGATAAGCCTGGAACAACTCACGAATAATACTGGAAGATGATGTTCAGAGCTTAACAGATAGAAAGAAAATCAACACCAACTTTGCTTATGGAGAGATTTTTTAAAAATTTGGTGCATTTTTGGGAAAGGAGAAATAACCAAGTAAATGAAAGTTCTTTAAAAGAATGTTAATTTGAATTGAAAATGAATATCACTGGAGTTGAGCACTCTTGCTGCTTTGGGGACTAAGTTGAAAGAATTGTAGTTCATACCAAGGACTTCATACTAATTGTCACATCAGATTGGTATCAGTAACAGATGTACAAATAGAGGGACAATGACAGCTAAAGGTGTTTTTAAAAATATTAATATAAGTAGACCTTAATAGATATGATTTTATTTATTAATTGAAGTTCTGCTTGACATAAAATAATTGCAAGCCATCCTGAATTACACATACATTTCTTATTATCTCATATTTAAGAAATGATCTGTAATTCAGGATGATCAGTAGGGAGGAGGGACACCCCTAGGACCAAAAAGTGTGGTTCCCTGTGTCTCCTGAGTCTCTTATCGCCAGTGTGAAGTGTTCCCCAAATATTTGAATTACCCTTCTCTGATATCAATCTACTTTTCCCACAAACTGTAAGATATTTCACTGTTTATTTATTTTAAAATATTTTATTAAAAATAAAATATTTTATTATTATTTTCAGAGAGAAGGACAGGGAGGGAGGAATAAAGGGAAAAAAACATCAATGTATGGTTGCCTTTCACCTGCCTCCAGCTAAGGACCTGGCTGGAGACCTGGCTTGCAACCTGGTTATGTGCTTTAGCTGAGAATCGAACCAGTGACCTTTGGGTTCACAGGCTGCCACCAATCCACTGAGCCACATCAGCCAGGGCTGTTTATTTTTTTAATAGATCAAAAAATACATTAATACTTTAAGGATTTTTTTTTAACAAGTTAGAAAATTATCCCCAATTTTTATAATAGTGCAGATATATTTTTAAAATAAATTGTTTATATTGTTTTTGGCATCAAGATCACATAACTAGGGAGCATTTTCATTTATTTATTTTTCTTAAAAGATTTTATTTATTATTTTTAGAGAGAGGGGAATAGAGAGAGGTAGAGAGGGAGAGAGACATTAATGTATAGTTGCTTTTCACCTGCCCCCAGCTACAGACCTGGCTGGAGACCTGGCTTGCAACCTGGTTATGTGCCCTGGCTGGGGAATCAAACCAGCGACCCTTGGGTTTGCAGGCCAGTGCCTTATCCACTGTACCACCAGCCAAGGCTTTAGGGAGCATTTTTAAATATCTTTTTTAAAAGTCTCTCTACAGCATGTACTTCTTTCAAAGCAATTAATTTCCCACTCATTAAAATAAGTGTGTTTATGTTTTTAAATTATCAGCTAGCTTACTGTCAACTGCTTGTCATAATAAAAATGGTAAGCAATTTGAGTCACTTATCTTTTTATAGAAGAAAGTAACTCACCCTAAAACTTAACAGCTCTCTTAAGTACTTTACCATAAGATAACCAGGGAACCTCTTCATAATTCAAAAGAATATTACGTATGCAGGCACAGACACATGTCAACTGCAAAACTTCAGAATGTGCTGAGAATGAACTTATGCAGAAAAAGCTACTCATAACACATGTCAGTCTTGTGAGACCCCTGACGACTGTGGGTTACACGAACCTCTCACACATGGACCAAGTAAGGAAACCAGTAATAATCCATAAATTAATGGTGAACTTTAATTTTTATAAGATAAATAAATAGATGTTTGTCATGCTCACCCCTTGGGATGCTTATACTCTATTCGATCGATGGTGGCATCAAACAGCCATTTACTTCAAGGTGTGAGGAAATGGGTCTTTGAAAGGGTATTGTGTTCATGAGTGCCTAGTGGTTTCTTCATCCTCAGGACATGCAATGCCCATGCCATTTTTTATTTGAAATACATTTCTACACAGCACCATGTTGTATTTCTTAGAGTCTTGAGTCATTTCTTAGGTATTTTAAAATAAATAATAACTATTTAATCCACAAGCTAAACTAATTATTACTATATTTTGGTTACATAATAAATTAATTAGACTTTATGGTTTAGAAACTAACCAATACCAAAATTGTTCTGATTACCATGGAAATGTAACCTGCATGGTAGGCCCTTTACTTCTTTTGTACTATGGTGAATGTGTCTACCTACTTACCCATCTAGATCCTGAATGCAGGGGTTGGCACAGAGTGAAGCAGTCAGAAAAATCAAACTTACTTTTCAATTGGATGGCACAAATAATTGTGGAGGAGAATCCTAGGCCCACCTTTCCCTGAACCACCACTTTATCTGTTTTCCCTTAAAATGATAATAAATGCACCAGATACTGAGAATGACAAAAACTGTTCTTTACTCAATAGTTCAGCTCAGAGGTGTAAATCAGGGTCTCTCCTCCACGGTCCTACTTTTGACAAATATTCAGTAGTGTCCTGGACTCTACTACCCACTGAATGCCAGTAGCACTTCCTCTATTTACGTGTTTCCCACCATAACCAAGTATAGGTGGAACCTAAGTTCTTGAGCTTAATTCATTCCAGAAAACTGTTCAAAAACAGAATCTTCTTTGTCACCTGAGAGACACGTGACTGATCATACAAAAATCAGCACAAAAGGGTTGTCAGGGAATTGAGACTAGAAGTTTTGTTAGACAACCAGAATTTTTTTTTTTTTTTTTTTTTGTGAACAGCTTGGTCGAAAACCGAGTTGTTCGAGAACAAAGGCATTTGAGAACTGAGGTTTGATTGCTTTTCCTGAGGATAAGAGCCACTAATTTAAAGCCAAAAGAACCAGGGAGAAGTTGGGTGTTTTGCTGCCTTTCCTTTGCACCACACAATGAGACCTAGGGTTTTTAGGCTTTCCCACGGATTCTTCTTCTTTCCCTTCCCAGACCCCAGACCTCTCTTCCTGATATCTTCCTTTTAATCTCCTTTTCTCTCAGTATCTTTACTTTCTCTGTTTTCCTGGACATGCTACCTAACCCTACAAATATGATCAATACCAAGTCCTTTCATATCTTGCCAATATCATAGTCTCTATCGCACAAGAAATATTAAGGCTTTTCTCATTTTTCTTGTGTCTGCTGATTCTGCTGAGTAAATGAGTAAAGATCTAATTATTTTACTGCTGGAAATGGGGGAGAGAATGGAGAAGGCCTGCCTCCCAGATTTTGGTGAAACCTTCCTTAAAGTTAATAGGATAACCAAAGCACTATTGATAGTTTGTGTCAGAGAAGTCTCTGTTGCACAAATGTGAAGCATGATGTGCATTGAAAGGATTCATTACCTCCTGAATACCTTTATCTGGTCTGTACCCACAATCCATATTCTTTATACTTGTATAATTTAAATATTATTTCTTATAATAATAGAATATACATTTGAAAGCATTTACCCCACACATGCCTACTGTAGTTTTCATGACAAAGCCTTACTCCCTCAACTTCTGTAGAAGCAGGATGAATGTGAAGTGTAGGTGCATGGTTTCTTTTCACCATCCCAAAAATATTTTTTCAAGCTTTTAGATTTTAATCCTTTGTAAATTAGATCTTGACTGAATTTAAGATGTAAACTGCAACAGAAAAACAAGATATTTTTGATTTTCTGAGTTGTGCAGTGTTTACCAACAATATATCTTCCTCCTTAGAAGAATTAAAATTCAAGAAGGGAGGAAAACTGTAAAAGATAAAGGGAGAGAAATTCATCTTTGTGTGACAAAGATGAAGACTAGCTGAACAAAACTCCTATAAATAAGGATATAAAGAAGAAGCCATGTTAAGACTGGTAGGAGGCGTGGAGATGTGAAAAGACCTGGTCCCATACCATATGTGGCAGTTAAGAATCAGGAGGGATGTCTTGGTGGGAGAAGTCCCCCCTAAAAAGTAAGAAGCCTGAGCCCCAACCCAGAGCACCAATGGCAGGAAGAAAAGTCCTCATAACTTCTGGCTGTGCAAATCAGCACAGATTCTGAGGTAGAGGGCTTCTGTAGTTCCAGACATACTCTTAAAAAGGCTGAGCATGAGTTCACTTGCTAACACTTGCCCTAAGCTCCAGCAAAGAGACAGAAGCTCAAAAAATGTCAGTGGTATATGAGGACTAACTGAATTACCTGGCTTCAGGGAGAGGGCTGGAGAGGCAGCAATCCCTGTGACTCAAGTGCTCACAGGTGCCATATTTCCTTTGTGGAGCCCTTGGGGCCAGCAGGTGCAGGTCAGAGCCAATTCTGAGTCTCCATTAACCTGGCTAACACTCCTAGCCCCATACTAGTGATTCCCTGAAACCCTGCCCCACCCAGCTCACTTGTCAGGCCTGACTCTTTTTCAGTAGCTTTTTCACACAAAAAGCTGACCTTGTCTCATGTTGCAGACTTTCACAAAATCAGAGGACCATAAACCTCAAACAAATAGTAGATGACCTCGACATGGCTGGACTTCTTGCTAAGAGTTTCAGCCTATGACTAGTGACAGCCAGCCTCACTTTATAGTATACACTCTTCTAGGTGCCTTTAAGCCCAGCATGGGAAGATACCTATCACAGATCTCTTTATAACTTCTACAAGTGGTCCTGGACTGGACACAGGCAATGGCTGATCTTGGCCTTCACCAGAGCCCTTCCCAAGAGACCCCAGAACCAAAACATCTAGGGCCAGCTTTAGAACACACCAGGGCACAACCAAATTAACTATACAAGTGACACACCTAAACAGTGGACTCAGCAGACACTAGAGCCCCACAAAAGCAAATCCCACTCCATAAGTTTAGCTACACACAACAGTTTGTCAGCTATAGTCACAGCCAGTTCTCATCTCCAGTTGCCTGAGGGACAATCTTACCCACTAATATGCCAATAGCAATCAAGGTTCAACTACCACAGGAGGGCACATATAACCTACACAAGAGATACCGCTGGAGCACCCAGCTCAGTGAACAGGGAAACTACCACTGGGCCCCACAGGATACCTATTACATAAGGACAATCTAAAACACCCAGGAGATGTAGCTGATCTACTTAATACTGCATAGAAACAAACATAGGGAGGTTGCCAAAATAAGGAGATAAAGAACCATATCTCAAATGAAAGAATAGGAAAAAACTTCAGAAAAAAAAACTAAACAAGATGGAAATAAGCAATCTACCTGATACAGAGTTCAAAATGCTGGTTATAAGAATCTTCAATAAACGTAGGAGAAAAATAGATGAACTCAATGAGCTTACCCAAAGAGTTAAAAAACATAAAAAAATACCCAGTCAGAAATGAAGAATACAAAAACTGAAATGAAGATTATAGTAGGTGAAATCAACAACAGATTAAATAAATTAGAGGATACAATCATGTTAATAATAAATATTAAATAGAACAGAGGATACAATTTCAGAGGCAAGGTAGCTGAAAACACCCAATTGGAATAGCAAAAAGAAAAAAGCCTTTTTAAATGAGGGTAGTTTAAGAGACCTCAAGGGCAACATTAATCATAACAATGTTTGCATCGTAGGGGTACCAAAATGAGAAGGGAACAGAGGATTAAAAACCCATTTGCAAAAATAATGACCAAATACTTCTTTAAACTGGCAAAGGAAATGGACATACAAGTCCAGGAAGTACAGAAACAATATAAACCCAAAGAGGCCCACACCAAGGTACATCACAATCAAAAGGCCAAAGATCAAAGACAAAGAATCTTACAAGCAGCAAGAGAAAAGCAATTAGATACTTAAAAGGGAGCTCCCCTATGACTGTCAGCTGATTTCTCAACAGATACTTTTCAGGCCAGAAAGGACTGTCACAAATATTTAAAGTGCTGAAAAGAAAGGGCCTACAACCAGGATGACTCTAACCAGCAAGACTATCATTTAGCAACAAAGGAGAGAGAAAGAGCTAAAGAGCTTCCTAGATTAAAAAAGAAGAAGGAAAGAAAAGGTAGGGGGGAAGCTAAAGGAGTTCATCATCACCAAACCAGTATTACAAGAAATGTTGCAGGGGTTGGTCTCCTCTGCCTCTGCCACCCTTCTGTCAGCACTTGGGCACCACTTCCTGTTGCAGCTCTCCACAGGGTAGAGCCAGACATTGACGGTCTGGAAGGTGGCTGCCCATTCAGAAGGCTGGTGATGCTCTGCACTGGGTGGCATTGTCTCCATGGGGTCAGCTTGAGGCACTCCTGTGCTACAAGGTGGAGCACATCTGTGCTATCAGAACCTTCCCACTGCTGTACCAAGAGTTCACTCATCTTTAGCAGGACTTAGAATTTCTGGAAAACTGCCTTTGTGAAAAGCTGGCAATAATTTCTTTAAATTCCATCTCTTAGTTTTCCTTAAGAACATCCAGAAACCATAAATAATGTTCGTAATGAAGAGTTTGACTGCCATTTCCTCAATGAAGGCTTTACTGACAAGGACATTCTGGACTAAAAATTTAATGAAGTTTCTTCTTCCAATGATAAAGATGCCTTCTATATTGCAGACCTGGGAGAGATTCTAAAGAAGCATCTGAAATGGTTGAAAGCTCTTCCTCAAGTCACCACTATTTATGCAGTCAAATGCATTTACAGCAGAACCATAGTGAAGGCCCTAGATGCCATTGGGACAGGATTTGACTGTCAACAAGCCTGAAATACAATTAGTGCAGTCTTGGGATGCCTCAACAGAGGATTATCTAAACAAGTGTCTCAGATATGCTGCCAATAATGGCATCCATATGATGACTTTCAGTAGTGAAAACAAATAGATGAAAATTAAAGCCCTGGCTGGTGGCACAGTGGATAAGTCACCGGCCTGTGAACCCAAAGGTTGCTGGTTTGATTCCCAGCTAGGACATATAACCAAGTTGCAAGCCAGGTCTCTAGCATGGTCCATAGCTGGAGGCAGGTGAAAGGCAACCATACTTTGATATCTCACTCCCTCTCTGCCTCTCTCTCTTCCCCTCTCTCTAAAAATAATAAATAAAATCTTTAAAAAGATCGATAAAAGTTGCCAGGGCACATCCAAAGGCAAAGTTGGTTTTTGTGGATTTCCTCTGATGATTCCAAAGCAGTCTGTTGTCTCAGTGCTAAACTTTGTACCACACTAAAAACAGCAGGTTTCTTTTGTAACAGGCAAAAGAGCTAAATATTGATGTTATCTGTGTTAGCTTCCACGTAGGAAGTGGCTATATTGATCTTAAGATCTTCATGCAGGCCATATCTGATGTCTGCTGAGTTTTTGACATGGAAGCTAAGGATGTATCTGCTTGATATTGGTGGTGGCTTTCCTGGATCTGAGAATATAAAGTACAAATTTGAAGATATCATCATAGCAATCAACCTAGCTCTTGACAAGTATTTTTTGTCAGACTCAAAAGTGACACTCATAGCTGAGCCAGGCAGATACTATGCTGCATCAGTTTCACCATGTCTGTCATGTGTCCGAAAGAATAGAATGAAATGCCACTGTGCAGCCTGTGTTTCAGTTTGTATTAATGTGTAGAGGCCATTTTTGTAGTGAGTATAGTGTGAATTAAGGGATTTGGGGGGACCAGTTAATTTAATTATTAAAATGTCATTGTAAATAGGGTTGGCACATATGGACAAATATGAAAGGTGAGGAGACAGTGTCACACTTGCCTGTGTTCCTACGGAAACTATTTGAATATTTCTTTTATATGGCTTTTTATTCAGTTTAAACATGCTACTAAAGAGTGCATCTCAGTTACTGAGAAAGCATTTGTAGCTTGTACATTGGCAGAATGGTCCAGAAACAGTTTTATGACTTGTTTTAAAAATAAAGTACTTTGAAATAATTAGGAATTGGGAAATTTTTATGGCATCTGTCCGACATGGCTCACCTGCATGTATTTTTAAAATGGGAATTGATGTTTTTATTTCCCCAAAGTCTTGAGAAAATTGTCCCAGAGAACTTAGAGTTGATGATTTTTGTTATTTTGAAACTCTATGGACATGCCTTTTTTTTTTTTTTTTCTGTTGGACATTTTAAATTCAAGTATATGAGTCCTATATAAAGTTTGCTGTGGATTCTCATAAGAAATAGTAGATCTAGTCCATGCAGGTAGAAGGAAAAGGATGGATGAGAAAAGCTATGTCCCCTGCTGTTGACAGGGTCCAAAATTTGCCTTAGTGGCTCAGCATACCTGCATATCCACAGAAGTGGCTGTGATGTAGACTGCCCAGAGTTCCTTGTTAATTAATTGGCCTGTTCCTGTCACAGCTAGTGCCCAGGGAAGGTGCATGAGGCCCTCAGAGTCCTGCCCACAGAGACCAGCTATATTTCCTTCCCACCTTACCTTCACCCCCAGGCAAGTTGCATAATTACAAACAAGTTAGAAATGTAGTATAGCATTTGGCAGTCAATTTATTTTAATAAATTCAGTAGCAATTTTTTAAAAAAGGAAATGTCCAAGTGACTTCTTTAAGATGAAAAAAGGATTAAAAATGTAAATAAAAGGGGGAAAGATGGCAGCAGAGTAGTTGGCAGCACTAACTGCTTTCTCAAGTGCTCGCTGGAGGATAGAATAAGGAATGTGGGACAGGTGCTAGTTTCTGAGAGTTGGTGTGGCAAGCAATTGGATTCCAAGGAGCCTGGTCTAGAGATTGCAGAGAGCTGTGAGCTGGTGAGACTGAGTTCCAGAACCTGCTGGCCCCACAGGCTGAGGACATCTAAATAGAGCCATAGGGGTGGATGTGCCCAAAGAGGCGGCTCTGACTAAAGACAGTTTCAGGCTGCTCATTGACTGGATAGTTGAGCAGTGAATAGTGTGGACAGTAAGTGCAAACTCAGGAGGACTGAGGAGTTGAGCCCCTGCAGGGGAGAGACTGTGTGACTTTGGAAACAATGCCAGAGCCATGGAGGTGGCAGCTGAGAAAGCTGGAATGCTGCTGCCAGAACTAGTGCTGAGGAATAAGAGTTCCACTGCCAGGGCCAACAGCACTGAGAGGGAGCATGCAGGAGCTGGCAGCGTGGAACAAGAGAGCTGCTGCCACTCAAGAAGCTGTCAGTGCAGAACAATGCAGGAAGGAAGGAAGGGGTCGCCAATGGCATGCCACCTTTCAAGAAGCAGGCAGAATGGAACCAGCATGGGAAGGGAGCAGGTCCCCTACCATAGAACCGGCAGTACAGAAACAGTATGGCTGCCAGAGGCTCAGCCTACTAGGTTAGTGGCATTTGGAACCAGCCCTGTCTGTGACAGACTCCTAATTGCTAGGCCCCACTTCCCAAAGTACTTAAGCCTAACTTCAGACTGCAGAGGGATTTGATCAAGGAGAAAAGGCAGCCTCAAGAGACAGATCTCTGCTAACCTCAAGCACCTGAGTTGTACAGATATCTTCTACATGAGTTATTAATTCTCAATGTATACTTCAAAATAAAATATTTTATTCATTATTTTTAGAGTGAAGAAGAGGAAGAAGGGAGAAAGGGAGAGAAAGATCAATGTATGGTTGCCTTTCACCTGCCTCCAGCTAAGGACCTGGCTGGAGACCTGGTTTGCAACCTGGTTATATGCCCTGACTGGGATTTGAACCAGTGACCTTTGGGTTTGCAAGCTAGCACCTATCCACTGAGTCACCAGCCAGGGCCTCAGCATATCCTTTTTAATAGCTGTTTCTAGTCCTCACAATTAGTAAATAGTGTTTATATTATAGTGTACCTCAAATCTCATAGTTTACTCCTCCCTTCTCTTAATTCACTTAACCAACCAAATTCCTCTTCTTACTTTTGTTATAAAGTCTATTTTCTCCCCTGCTATGACTCATACCCATTCCTCACTAAGTATATCTCCCCTCTCCAGCTTCTTAAAACCATTTTGTGTGTGTGTGTGTGTGTTATTAGGTACCATACATTGTTTTTTTATGTTTTTGTTTTTGTTTTATTTTGTTTTTTTTTTCTCATAAGGTACACTTGTCCTCTCTCCACCTTGACCAACCAGTGCTCATTGAGGTTGGATAGGGAGGTAGGTGCAGCATCTTTACAAATTCAGTTATAAATCTTCAATATTCTGGTATTTTAATTCTCAAGGCTTAGCATTACTCCCTCCTGCTTCAATTATACTTTCCACTAGCCTTTTCTGTTTTTCATTTCCAATTAGAGTCTTTTCCTGTTCTAGACTGTACCTAACTCCTCACTTTTAGTAATCCTCCACCCTATATTACCTCAGAATCACTTCCCCTTCTTCATCTCTCTTTCTCTCTTTTTTGCCTTGAGCTCCCATCTCACCTATAGCAGATACAAGAAAACAAGGAATAGAAAACATGTTTGAAAAAGTAATGACAGAAAACTTCTCAAACTTGGTGAAAGAAAGAACTACCCAAGTCCAGGAAGCACAGAGAGTCTCAATGAAGATGAACTTAAATAGGCCTACATCAAGACACATCATAAAATGGCACATTCAAAGATAAAGAGAAAATTCTGAAGACAGCAAGAGAGAAACGGCTAATAACATACATGGGAGCCACAAGAAAGCTATCAGCTGATTTCTCAACAGAAACACTACAATCCAGAAGGGAATGGCAAAAAATATTCCAAGCAATGAAAAAAAAAAGGCCTACATCCAAGACTACTCAACCCACCAAGGTTCTCATTCAAAATGCAAGGTGAAATAAGGAGTTTCCCAGACAAAAGAAGACTAAAAGAATACATCTCCACCAAACCAGCATTATAATAGATGTTAAAGAGACTGCTAAAAAAGGAAAAAGAAAAAATATATAGAAACACATACAAAAGGAAAAAAATATCACAATGAATAAGTACCTATCGATAGTGACCTTAAATGTAATTGGATTAAATGCTCCAACCAAAAGACATAGAGTAGCTGAATAAATAAGAAAACATGACCCACATGTATGCTGTCTACAAGAGACCCACCTAAGAACAAGAGATCTACGTAGGCTGAAAATGAAAGGACAGAAAAAAATATTTCAAGCAAATGGACATTTAAAAAAAAATCTGACGTAGTAATACTCAGACAAAATATACTTCACAACAAGGCCATCAAAAGAGAAAAAGAAGGACATTTCAAAATAGTTAAGGGAACATTTTATCAAGAAAACATAACTCTTATTAACATTTATACACCCAGTATAGGAGCATCCAATTACATAAGAAAAATTTCAGAGGACTACAAGAAGGAAATAGGCAACAATACACACATACTAGGGGATTTTAACACCTGACTGTCAACAATCTACAGATCCCCCTAGCATAGAAACACCAAGGATACTTGGTGTTTAACTCATATATACAGAAATTTTCACCCCCAGAAAGCAAAATACACTTTCTTTTGAAATGCACATGGAACTTTCTCAAAGATAGATGATGTAGTTGGACACAAAACAAATCTCCACGAAGTCAAAAAAAAATAGAATTATATCAAACATCTCAGATCACAATGTCTTGAAACTAGAAACCAACCTCAAGGAAAGAAAAAAGCCAAAAACATTCAAATTCATGGAGGCTGAATAATACCCTATTGAATAATAATTGGGTTAACACTGAGATAAAGGAAGAAATAAAAAATTTCTGGAAACAAATGAAAGTGAACAAACAACAGCCCAAAACCTATGGGACACAGCAGAGGCAGTCCTGGGAGGGAAGATCATAGCAAAACAGGTCAACTTAAAAAGATTAGAAGAAGCTCATATAAACAACCTAACCCTTCAGCTGCAAGAACTAGAGGAGCAACAACAAACAAAGCCCAGAGCAAGTAGAAGGAAGAAAATAATCAAGATCAGAGCAGAATTAAATGACATAGAGATTAAAAGTACAATTCAAAAGATCAATAAATTTAGGAGCTGGTTATTTGAAAAGATAAATAAAATTGACAAGCCTTTAACCAGATTCATGAAGAAAAAAGAGAGAGAGGTGTCAAATAAATAAAATCAGAAATGAAAGAGGAGAGATCACAACTGATATCACAGAAATACACAGGATTGTAAGAAATTACTGTGAACAGCTATATGATAAAAAATTTGACAACCTGAGTGAAGTGGACAAATTTCTGGAAACATGTAATCTTCCAAAGCTGAATCAAGAAGCAGAAAGCCTGACTAGACCAATAATAACTAGCGAAATTAAAGAAGTAATAAAAAAACTGGCACACAAAAGCCCCAGACCACATGGCCACAGGGGTGAATTTTACCAAACATTTAGGGAAAAACTAATCTCTATCCTTCTCAAACTATTCTGAAAAATCCAAGAAGAGGGAAGACTCCCAAAATCATTCTATGAGGCCAATATTATTCTAATACCAAAACCAGATCAAGATGCAACTAAGAAAAAAAATACAGGCCAATATTGCTAATGAAGATAGATGCCAAAATCCTCAACAAAATATTGTCAAACCAGATTCAGCAATATATTTAAAAAATCATACACCATAACCAAGTGGGATTCATCCCAGGAATGTAAGGATGATACAATATTTGCAAATCAATAAACATAATACACCACATAAAAAAATGAAAGACAAAAACTATATGATCATATCAATAGATGCTAAAAATACATTTAACAAGTACAGCATCCATTTATGATAAAAACCATTCACCAAAATGGGAATAAAGGGAACATCCCACAACATAATAAAGGCCATAGATATGAAGCCTGCAGCCAACGTTACACTCAATGAGCAAAAACTGAAAGCCTTTCCCTTAAGGTCATGAACAAAGTGTGGGTGTCCACTCTCTTCACTTCTGTTCAATATAGTATTGGAAATTCTGGCCACAGTGATCAGATAAGAAAAAGGAATCAAAGGCATCCAAATTGGAAAGGAGGAAGTAATCCTGTCATTTCTTGCAGAGGGCATGATATTGTACATAGAAAACCCTATACATGCCACTAAAAAACTACTCAACCTAATAAGTGAATTTGGCAAAATAGCTAGATACAAAGTCAATATCCAGAAATCAAAGGCATTTTTATAGACCAACAGTGAAACATCAGAGAAAGAAACCAGAAAAAAATATCCCATTTGCTATAACAATAAGAAAATGAAAGTACCTAGGAATAAATTTTACCAAGGAGATAAAAGACCTGTATTTGGAAAACTACAAAACACTGAAGAAAGAAATTAAGGAAGATACAAATATATGGAAACATATATCATATTCATGGATGGGAAGAATTAACATCATTAAAATGTCAATACTACCCAAAGCCATCTATAGATTCAATGCAATCCCTATTAAAATACCAATGTCATATTTCACAGACTTAGAACAACTACTTAAAAAATTTATATGGAGTCAAAAACAATCCTGAATAGCTATGAAATCTTGAGAAAGAAGAACGAAGTAGGAAGAATCACAATGCCAGATATCAAACTATATTACAAAGCCATAGCAGTCAAAACAGTCTGCTATTGGCACAATGACAGAGATACAGATCAATGGTACAGAGTAGAGAACCCAGAAATAAACCCAGGACTCTATGGGCAACTAATATTTGACAAAGGTGGAAGGAACATAAAATGAAATGCAATTTCTCTTCAAGAAATAGTGTTGGGAGAATTGGACAAGAACATGAAAAAAATTGAAACTAAACTACCAACTTATACCATACACCAGAATAAACTCAAGATGGATAAAAGACTTAATCATAAGCCGTGCCACTATAAAAGTCCTAGAGGAAAACATAGGCAAAAATTTGCAGATATCTCACGTAGCAATAGTTTCATTGATACCTCTTCCAGGGCAAAGGAATTAAAGGAAAGAATAAACAAATGCAACTACACCAAACTGAAAAGTTTCTGCTCAGCTAAAGAAAACATCAACAAAATGAAAAGGGAACCAACTATATGAGAAAACATATTTGCCAATGACACCTCAGAAAAAGGTTTGCTCTCCAAAATATATAAAGAATTAATATGATTCAACATCAGGGAGACAGACAATCCAATTAAAAAATGGGCAAAGGACCTGAAAAGACACTTTTCCCACGAGGACATACAAAGGGCCCATAGACATATGAAAGAATGCTCAACATCACTAGCCAACAGAGAGATGCAAATTAAAACCACAATGAGATAACACCTCATTGAATGGCCATCATCAATAAATCAATAAAAAACAAGTACGAGGATGTGGAGAAAAGGGAATCCTAGTGCGCTGTCGGTGAAAATGCAAACTGGTGTAGCATCTATGGAAAACAGTATGGAATTTCTTCAAAAAACTAAAAATATAACTACCTTATGACCCAGTAATTCCACTGCTAGGATTATACCTGAAGAATCCTGAAACACCAAGTCAGAAGAACCTATGAATCCCTATGTTCATTGCAGTGCTATTTACAACAGCTAAGTGCTAGAAACAACCTAAGCGCCCTTCAGGGGATAAATGAATAAAAAAACTGTGGTACTTTTACACAATGAAGCACTATGCAACAGAAAGAAAGAACTTCTACCATTTGTGGTAGCATGGAAGAAACTGGAGAGTATCATGCTTAGTAAAATAAGCCAGGCAGCAGAAGACAAATACCATATGATCTCACAAAACCAGGAGACTAATGAATAAAATGAACAGATGAGCAGAATGGAACCAGAGACATGGAGAAATAAAAGGAGCAGAATGATAGTGACTAGTGGGGAGGGAGAGAGTGGTGAAATTGGGGGAAGAGTTTAGTAGAGGAGCTAGTGTGAAAGACCCATAGACATGGACAATGAGGTAGTGATTGACTGAGAGGAGGGAGTGGAAAGGGTAGGTCAGGATAGAGCAATGGGGGGAAAAATGACATAATTGTAATACAACAATAACAAATACCATTTTAAAACAGAAAAGTCTTTTTAAACTAAAAAATAGAACCAGAAAAAATACATATATATATAAGAAAATATTAAAAAGAGAAAAATCTCTTGCTGAAAAAGGCAAACACATAATAAAAGCAGTGTATCAACCAGTTATAACTTAGTAAAATATTTTAAAGGCAAAGGGAAAATCATGTGTAACTACTACAGTAAATTAAGAAATACACACAAACATACAAATATGAAGTGATGAAGAATAATAACAAAAATCATAAATGTGTAGGGGTGTATAAAAATAATGATTTTAGAATACTCAGACTCATGTAACCATCAACCTAAAATAGACTGCTATAAACATAGCTTGGTATATATGAAGTACATACTAACCACAAGCCAAAAACCAATACATGATATATAAGAAATAAAGAGAAAAGAATCCAAGCACAACACTACAGAAAGTCAACAACATACAAGAAAAGAGAGCAAGGAAGTAAGAAAGGAACAGAGAAGTGCAAAAACAATCAGAAGGTAATTAAAATGGCAATAAGTACATAACTATAAATAATTACTTTAAATGTAAATGGACTAAGTGCTTCAATAAAAAGATATAGGCTGGCTGAATGAATAAGAAAACAAGAACCATACATATGCTACCTACAAGAGACCCACTTCAGAATAAAAATCACACACAGCCTGAAAGTAAAGGGATAGAAAATTCTATGAAAATGGAAACAAACAAACACAAAGAAACAGGATAGCAATATTTGTGTCAGACAAAATAGATTTTAAAACAAGAGCTGTAACAAGAGACATCAGTGATAAAGGAATCAACCCTACAAGAGGACATAATTCTCATAAACATCTATGCACCCAACAAAAAATACAACACAAATATTGACAGACTTAAAAGGAGAGATTGAAAGTAATACAGTTATACTAGGGACTTTAACATCCCATCGTCATTAATGGGTAGATTACCCAGACAGAAAATTAACAAGGAAATAGTGGCCTTAAATGACATATTGGATCAAATATATTTAATTAATATTTTTAGAACATTCTTCTCAAAGCAGCAGAATATACATTCTTTTCAAATGCACATGGAACATACTACAGAATAGAACCCATGATAGGACACAAAATAAGGCTCAGTAAATTTAAGAAGATACCAAATATCTTATTTGATCACAATGGTATAAAACTAGAAATCAATTACAAGAAAAATACTGAAAAATACACAAACATATGAAGGCTAAATAACATACACTAAACAATGAAAGGGTTGACAATGAGATCAAGAAGAAATCAGAAAATACCTTGAGACAAAAATGAAAACATGACCCAAAATATATGGAACATAGCCAAAACAGTTCTAACAAAGAATTTCATAATAATATAGCGCTACCTCAAAAAAAAAAAAACAAAAAAAGAATTCAAATAAACACTTTAATCTTGGGGGGGGGAAAAAAGAAAACAAAACAACCTAGAAAAAGAAGAATAAGCAAAGCCTAAAGTAAACAGAAGAAAGAAAACAATAAAGATCAGAGAGGAAATAATACAAAAGGTCAATTAAACCAATAGATGGTTCTTTAAAAAGATATACAAAATTGATACACCTTAATTCAGATTCATCAAGAAAAAAGAGAGGACCCAAATAAATAAAATAAAAAGTGAAAGAAAAGAAGTGACAACTGACACTATAGAAATACAAAGGATTATAAGAAAATATTATAAGGCCCTGGCTTGTGTGACTCAGTGGACTGAGCACCAGCCTATGAACCCAAGGGTTGCTGGTTTGATTCCCAGTCAGGGCACATAGCCAGATTGCAAACCAGGTCTCCAGCCAGGTCCCCAGCTGGAAGCAGGTCAAAGGCATTGATGTTTCTCTCCATTTCTTCCTCCCTCCCTTCCCCTCTCTTTAAAAATAATGAATAAAATCTTAAGCAAAAAAATTATATATATTATATATTTATATATTATATATAATATATATAATAAAATATTATATATATATAGATATATGCCCACAAAGTGAACATTCTGAAATAAATAAATTCGTAACAATCTTCCAAGACTGAATTAAGAAGAAACCGAAAATATGAACAGACTGATAAATACTAACAAAATTGAATCAGTAGGAAAAAAGTATTTCCAACAAATGAAAGTTCAGAACCAGATGGCTTCACAAGTGAATTTCACCAAACATTCAAAGAAGAATTAACACCTCTCCTCAAACTATTCCAAAAAATTGAAGAAAAGAAAGGCTGCCAAGCTCATTTTGCAAGGCCAACATTACCGATTCTAAAACCAGACAAAAAAGATAACAAAAGGCAAATATGGTCTTATATCTTATGAACATAGATGCAAAATCCTCAACAAAATATTAGCAAATCAAATTCAGCAATAGATTAAAAAAGATCATATATCATGATTAGGTGTTTAATATCCACAAATTAATATATGTAATGCATCACATAAACAAAATGAAGAATAAAAATTATATGATCATATCAACACATGTAGAAAAAGCAGTTGAAAAAAAATGCAATATCTATTTACCATAAAAAGTCTTAGCAGAGTGGGAATAGAGGAAATATGCCTCCACATAATAAAGGCCTTGTATGAAAAACCCACAACTAACCTCATAGTCAATGGGGAAAAGCTAAAAGTGTTTTTCTTAAAATCAGGGTCAAGATGAGAATGTTCACTTTCACTGTATTTGTTCAATATAGTACTGTAAGTTCTTGCTATGGCTATCAGAGAAGAAAAAAGAGATAAAAGGAATCAAGTGGGAAAGGAAGAAGCAAAATGGTCATTATTTGAAGATGACATGATACCATATTATATGTAAAGTACTCTAAAGACTCTACCCACAAACTATTAGAATTGATAAATAAATTCAGTAAAATAGCAGGATGCAAAAATTAAAATTCAGAAATCAGTTGCAATTTTATACACCAATAATAAACTATCAGAACGAGAAAATAAGAAAATGATTTCATTTACAATTGCATTAAAAAATACCTAAGAATAAATTTAACCAAGGCAGTTAAAGACCTGTACTTGGAAAATAATGACATTAAAGGAAACAATTGAAGAAGATACAAATAAATGGAAGCATATACCATGCTTATTGGTAGGAAGAATCAACATTGTTAAAATGTCCATACTACTTAAAGCAGTCTACAGATTAAATACAATCCCTGTCAAAATACCAATGGAATTTTTCATAGAACCAGAAAAAATAATTCTAAAATTTATATGGAACCACAAAAGACCTCAACCAGCCAAAGAAGAACATAATTGGAACTATCACACTATGTGATACTGAATAATATTACAAGGTCATAGTAATCAGAACAGCATGGTATGGACATAAAAACGGACACATACTTCAACAAAACAAGAGAGTCCAGAAATAAACCCACACCTAGTATATGGTCAATTAGTCCAAAAGAAGGAAAAATATATACAATGGGGTAAATACAGTCTATTCAATAAGTGGTTTTGAGAAACCAGATTCATATACCATGTACAAAAATAAACTCAAAATGGATTAAAGACTTAAGTATAAGACTGAAACAATAAAACTCCTGAAAGAAACCATAGTCAGTAAGCTCTTTGACATCACTCTTAATAATATATTTCTGGGATATGTCACCTTGGACAAGGGAAAAGAGAAAGAAAAAAGAAACACATAGGACTGCATCAAGCTAAAGAGTTTTACACAGTGAAGGAAACCATTAACAAAATTAAAAGACAACCTACTGAATGTGAGAAGATACTGACCAATTACATGTAAAGTAAGGGGTTAATATCCAAAATGTAGAAGGAACATATACACCTTAACACACACACACACACACACACACACACACACACGCACAAATGGCCAACAGACATACGTAAAGATGCTCAATGTCACTAATCCTCAGAAAAATGTAAATCAAAACCACAATGAGATATCACCTCAGAATTGTCAGAAGGTCAGTCATCAGTAAATCAACAAGCAAGTGTTGACTAAGATGTGAAAAATAGGGAAACTTCATGTGCTCTTGGTGGGAATGCAAATCGGTGCAGTTACTATGGAAAACAATATGGAAGTTCCTTAATAAATTAAAAATAGAACTACCTTGTGACCCAGCAATTCCACTTCTGGGTATTTCTCCAAACAAAGTCAAAGAACTGATTTGAAAAGATATATGAATCTCTATGTTTATTGCAGCATTATTTTCAATAACCCCGATATGGAAGAAACCTAAGTGTCCATAGAGAAACAAATGGATAAAGAAGATGTGGTAAATAAGAATGAATCTTATAATTTTCCACAACATGAATAAACCTAGAGAATATTATGGTGAATGAAATAAATCAGAGAAAGACATATAACATGTGATTTTACTTATATGTGGAATCTAAAAGGCAAAATAAACAAACAAAGAAAACAGAAAAAAACTCATAGATACTGAGGAAAAACTGATGATTGCCAGACAGGAGGTCTGGGTAAAAATGGTGAAGGGACTAAGAAGTACACATTGGCAGTTACAAAATAGTCATGGGGTTGTCCATATAGCACAAGAAATGTAGTCAATAATATTGTAAGAAATATGTATGGTACTGTCAGGCCCCAGCACCTCGCTACCCTGTTCATGGCACCAGTTGTTGAGTCCAGCGGCCTGGGGTATAGGACCAGCAAGTGCTGATGGCAGGGAGGCCTCTGGTCTAGTGGCGAAGGACTTATGCAGAGCCTTCAGGAGGGCTTGCATGCTTTACTGCAAGTGGCAGGCTAACGATCACATGACCTAGCAGCTTAGAGTGTCGGTGACCTCACTCACCCATGGTTGGACCACCTTTATCACAGCTGCACCTAAGTTCATGACCGCAGAGTCCGGGCATCTCTACACCCACTCTCCTGCTTCCACCCGGCACTGAGAGTGTCAGTGTTGCCATGCTGGTTTGTCCGCTCTCCCACAACAGTAGTGCTTTTGCTGAGCTTACTGTGAGGGCATTCCTGTATACACATTGGAACAAAGGAGACTCTATACACATTAGAACAAAGAGGCTGTATACCCAAAGGTGACATCAGTCTAAGTTGGTTACCTCCAGAGTCACGTTGTTCCAGAGGCTGGAGATAAGATTGACCCCAAGGCTAATTATTTGGCAGACTCTAGGGAAAGGTCCAGCCAAGCATGGTCCCAAGTAGATAACAGACTTGTTAAGGTGATCATGTTGATAGTTATGTAAATGTCTAACCATTATACTATCTACTTAAAACTAATATAATATTGAATGTTAACTCTAGTTGAAAAATAAAACAAGTTTTTTAAATGGAAGGAAAAAAGGTGTAGCATTGAGCAACCTCTATTGTGAACTTTGGAGATGGATAGTGGTCAGATGTTCTCCAAGCAACAGTCATTTTTATGTCCCTACCACAACATGAGTACACTTTTTAAATATTCATATTTTATTCTAACAGGCTTAGTTGGCTCTATCCTTTCAAGAAGCTGAGTCCAAGCAGAGATTAGATGTGTAGGAGAGTGATTGGGTCACTCCTGTGCAGGGCAGCAGGACGAGGTCAACCTATAGATGGGAGGCAGCCCCAGCGCCTCTGGAATGAGATGAGGAAGGAAAAACCTCAACTCCAGTGCAAGTCCAAAAACGTTTCAGCCAAGCAGGTGGAAGGTCCTGGAGCCAAGCCTGCTGTAACAGCGGTCCCACAGCTCCAAGAAATCGGCCTTGGAGCTGTGTCAGAACCCCATGTGCTGAGGGGTTGGCTGGCAGCAGCCTGCTGGGAGTATAACCTTAGTGAAAACACCAAGGGAAAGGCGCCCCCATCCCAATTGCTAGCAGCAGGTCCCCTGGAGCAGTTATCACTTTCAGGCTGTATCTTCTTGATTCAATTGGCTTCCTTGTTTGTTAGTTTTCTTCTCCTCCAGAATATCAGCTCCCTGAGGTCAGGGACTCATTTGTATTTGTGAAAGGAATGGTTGCATGAAGGGAGAGCTCAGATTGACAATTGATTATGTTGACACAGAAATGTGAAACCATAGAAGCTCAACTCATACAATTACAATAATAAATAATCAGATTTTTTCTTGAAAAAAGAGGAACATTAACTTTGACTTTAGTAATTTATAATATTCAATAATCCTATCAGGGGCTTAAGTTTGCCCAATAATAATTTACACAGAAATAATTTAATAACTTAAAAAGTAATAATTTAATTAAATATTTAAAATATTTGTGTAAAACATCACCTTCAATTATCTTCTCCTTGGTAATTATTGATTTATATATCCAATTGAGGTAAACAGAGAATCTATTTCTCTTTGTATCCCTCACATCTAGAGTATTCCTGGTACAGAATGAAGGTTTAATATAATAGTTGAATGAATAAAATAATTCAAATGTTAAAAAATCTTTTATTTAATAGAGAAGTCACCCAAAGAACATCTGGCTAGTCTTACTGTGATCTGAGTATAAAGTGATAAAAATGCGTGTCTTTAAAAATATATCCTGAATTTAAAGCTGTTTGGCAGCATACTTAAATACATAATATATTCATAACCTCTGGCTTAGTAATTACACTTTTGGCATTCAGCTCTGAGAATGTGTTAATAAAAACTCAATGTGATTTAAAATAACATCATGTTTAACGCAACCTAAAATGACCCACAGTAAGAAAGTTATGTAACCAACGGCAACTGTTGACAAAATGCTATGCAGATAGATATTGTAATATTACATATAAGTTACAAATACAACCAGGCTAAAACATGTGTAGAAAAATTACTGGAGAAAATATTACTTAATGTTATCTATGATTTTGTGTGGGCACTGTTAGGGTGGAGAAATTTTCCCCTTACCTCTTTTGTTCTTCTGTTTGGTCGAATAATTCAAATACAGCAGAATAACAGAAGGTCAAATTTTAATACATGCCCACATGGAATTCATGTAAGAATGATAATCCCAAAGACAGGCAAAATCAAGTGTGTATATATGTATATATATACATATCCTTTTGGACCAAGAAGGGAGACGTAGGCAAGTCACAGGTAGATGAGAAAGAGCAAACATTTGGTAAACAAATTATTGCAGGGCCACCCACATAAAATGGAACATAATAGAGATTCTAGGGAACAGATTTCTGCTTGGGTCCTTCCTGTCTGCCACACTTAATCACCATGCATGCTAAGGTGATTACACGAAGGTAAATTTGTGGAGCTTGCTTTCCTGAAGCAGACTTTTCTATCTGAATTTCTTTAGGGAGGTAAAAGGGGAGGTAAAGAAAAACAAAAAACAAAAAATCTTTTCTTGAATTTGTTGGGCCTTAGTTATTTTCAGCTCAAAATAATCTGTATGCCAGAGTGGCACTTTCTGGGGAGACTCATTCCTCAGTTTTTTCCTTTTCATGTTTTTCCCTTAAATTCTTTTATTATAGTGTATATTCCACTATCCCTTGCAACCATCCTCCTGTCAAAACTGCATAGTTTTTTGTTATTGTTTATATATTAGCTAAAGTGATCTTAAATAAATTAAACTCTTCCTAAATGAGTTGTTTTTCTAGTTCAAATAGAATAAAATAAAAAATCTTTAGTTGACAATAACATGCTTAATCTGACCTGCTATATAGGCCCTATATTTATTGAATACATGAAAAAGCATTTACCATTTTTTTTTTCTAATTCATCATTGTCTTTTGGAAGAAAAAAAAAAGCCTACATTGTATTTATGCTCTTTTGTTCACAAAAACCCACCTAAATCACCTTGAGCAATTACACTCCCCTCATAGCATACTTAACTTGATAATTTTAGCAACTTTGGCTAATGAAACATAGTGTACATGTCCGTCATGTAAATATGGGTGCAAATAAGACAAATCACCTAATAATTGCTCCTAGTAATATCTACTAAATAAGGAAGTGTGAAAATACATCATGTTGAATTAATGTTAAGCAGTCTTTTTTTCTTATTGATTATATAGGAAGAGTGAGCTTTCTGTAGCAAAAACTCTAATTGTTCAAGAGAGATTAAATCAGTTACTCTAGGAAAGTAGAATTAGAAGGGCATCGACATTTATTCTCTTCCTACCTGTGGTAGATAATATTTATTTGTTACCTGTCCTAAGTCTGGAAGTGTTAATAAATAACTAGATACGAGGAAAACAAACAAAGATGGCTAAATAGCAGTCTGAAATAAAGCTGAATCTTTTGCTTAGTTCAGTGGTTCTCCCTGGGTTGAAATTAAAAGCACCAGAGCAGTGCTATCTTACAGAAAAATAATGGAAGCTACCCAGGAAATTTTAAATTTTCTAGTAGCTGCATTTCAAAAGTGAAAATGAAACGGATGAAATTAGCTTTTGATAATGATTTATTTAACTATATGTAAAATGTCACTATTTAATATGTAATCGCTATAAAATTATTGAGGTATTTATTTGATTTTTTTGCACTCATGATACAGAAAGATCTGATTAGGATCCCTCGCGAGAAGGAGGAGGGGCCGTAGGAGGAGTTTGTGGAGGTCCTGGAAAGCGGTCTAGAAAGGAAGGGATGGGCTGAGAAGCTGGATGGCTCCAGAGCCCATGGAAGTAAAAAGAGGCTGGCTTTTTGGCTCACAATCTTTTCTGGGTACTGAGCTGGCTCTCTCAGGCTCTGACTCTAACCCGTTCTGGCTCTGGCTCTGGCTCTTCCTTGAGGATTCGTGGGTGATGTGCTGCAGCCGCCTGTTTTCCAGTAGACTATATTTTGGATGGGAATTCTGGGCACAGCCTAGGATTGGGGTGGCCTGGCAAAGGTTGACAAGTTTGTTCTTTGGGGTTCTAGAGGGAACAGGCTCTGAGGCAGAAGCCTGCCTCCAGAATTGTGTAGCTTTTGTGTGTTATGTTGTTTCAGTTTGTAAACTAACCCTGCAGAAAATAACAGAGGAAATGATAGAAGAACCCAGGTGCTAGAATTCAGCCTTAATTGATAGGCTTAAAGCTGTGATTAAAACTGACTTGACAGGCTTAAGTAACTGCTTGTGAATAAAGACTCTTCCTTTATTACCAACCTTTGCTTCTGGAATTTGGCCTAGAGGGTGGCGGCAGCAGCAGGACCCCACCTTGCTGTTTCATAATACTCAGTTTTTATTTTTTAAATGTAATTTAATTTATTTTAAATTATTCATTTATTTAAAAATATTTTACTTATTATTTTTAGAGAGAGAGGGGGAGGCAGAGAGGCAGAGAGACAGCAATGTATGGTTGCCTTTCACCTGCCTCCAGCCATGAACCTGGCTGGAGGGAGACCTGGTTTGCAACCTGGTTATGTGCCCTGGCTGGGAATGGAACCAGTGACCTTTGGGATCGCAGGCCAGCACCTTATCCACTGTGCCACCAGCCAGAGCTAACAGTCAGTTTTTAAACTCCACTGTGCATTGTGTATTTAAGAAGCATCTTGGTTTGAACTAGCCCATTACAAGCGCTCAGTAGCCATATATGACTAGTGAATACCACATTGGACAACAAAGGACTCAGTAATAAGCCAACAGGAGAAAGGAAATAAATAAGCTTGTTTTTCTAGGTGGTTCATGATGCAAACTGTTAATACTTCTCTGGAATTAGTTGCCTTTAGTTTTTGAAATACCAAAGCTACAAAGCCTGGATTATACAGTCTAATATAAGCTTTCCAAGATTCCAGCCAGCCAAGGATGATCAGTGGATGTACTTGGTTGCACATGGTTGAAACTTGACAAGATATCCCTTTGCTATCCTGACAAGTCTGCAATATGTCCCAACCACATTGATCTTCAGTTCAAGTGACTGTATACTTGATTATTTAAACAAGTGTACATTTTTTTTGCCTTATTTAAAAATTGTTGTTCTTTTACAGTTGTCCCAGTTTTTCTCCCGTTGCACCCCCTTACTTGCCTACCACCCTTCCAAGGCTCCCGCAGTCAGTCCCCATCCTGTGTCCTTGTCCATGTCTATTCCTTGACTAGATCCTTCATCTTCTTTTCTCCCTTATCCCCCACTTCTGATCATTGTCAGTGTGTTCCTTCAAACAGTATTACTTTTGAAAGAGGAAAGAAGTACTCTAAATAGTTACGCTAAGACAAAAGGGATAATATGAGGCTGTTTCAGCCAGCAAATCAGGATGCATTGCCTCCCAAACTTTAGTCAGCATCTCTACCTCTCAGAAGAACTTGGGTTACTATCAGTATGCACGTGTTTCTTCAGAATCTATGTAACTCCATGGAGATGAGCCAGTTCCCACAGGAGTCCTGTACCCAACACCCTAAATTCCTTCTATAGAATTCTAGTTCTCATCCCAAGAGACAGCATCAGAAAAAGGACGTTTACTCCCATGTGTAATAACATTGCTTGATGCAATTTGCAAGATTCCTGATTTACAGTTTTTCCACTGTAGATCATGCTTAAATTGGGAGTTTAATGATAAATGGCTGTTGTCAGCTAAATGGAAATTCTTGGCAAGGTCTTCCAAGGAGAATAGAGAACTAGTAAACAAAACTGTACGTGCAGATGGCCAGGAGATCTCTATCTTTTTCTCCAATTAAAAAAAAAAAAAAATAGAATTAGAGGACTCAGCTGTGATAGCTGAGGGAAATGTTTCATGGGAAGTAACAGATGGTTCAAAGCCACCCTCATTTCTTAGTGACATGGAGAGCGCCCATGGGCCTGCAAAATTGAAGGTATGGAAACTAATTTTGTTCAACTCTTTAATCTATTTCAGACATGGCCTCCAAAATAGAAGATTAAAGGATTTCACTTTCACTGTTGAGCATGTTCAGCTCAGAAAGGTATAACATACAGAAGTAGGATGACTGGGGATGGAACAATAGGAGGAACTTACTCCAGGGTAGTTGAATAAAATTCCCCAATTAGGATTTTGTTGATATTGTTATTGTTTATGCAAGGCTGGAATATTTTACAAAATTAGAAAATACTGGGTTGTACCATATGTGGTTATTTTTAATGTAGAAACTGCAGGTCAGATTATTCAGAGCAATAAGGCATAGAGTAAGATTTAGAGGTTAGTGTAAGTATTATAACAAAGGTAATGAAGGGTAAAGAAGGACTCAAACCCATTCATAGATTCATCAAATATTTATTGAACATATACTGTGTGATAATGTTCTGCTTTAGGTTCTGAGATCAGCTGTGAGCAAACTGGAGATAGAGTCTGTCCTCTATGTTACAACAGCAACAAATTGACAATTAAATAAGCAAATAGTAAGATAATTTCAGATATGTATAGGTGAGGCAGGAGATAGAATAGGAAGAACTCCAAGACTGCGCTGCTGCTGCTGTGGGCCAATGTCTAATGTCCTAGTTTCTAGGAAACACCTTTCAGCACTTAGATAGAATGGAGATAGAATGAACAGTGAACCCCAAGGCAGGGAGGAGGAGGAAGACATATCTCACCTACTAACTAAATAGTTCTGAGCCTGGTCCAATAACATTGCCAGATGTTACATCACAGGAAACATCATGCTAACATGGGAGAAAGGCAGTCCTTGAAATTCTTTGCACCTTCTCCACTACAGAAAAAATGCCTTTGAAACTGTGCTTTCATCCCAAGGCCTGAAAGGCAGCAAAGGGCCGGCCCATGGAGCCCAAAGGAAGAAGCTCATAAACACCTTTGGGTATTCACATCACTGCCCCACCCCATCCCCCAAAGCTGGTGCCACCTTTACCTGTCAAACAATATCTAATTTCTTCATCCCCATCCTACCAAATATATAAACCCTCAGAACAAATGGCTTGCACCCTCTGGCCACCCAGCTTTTGGCCATACTTACTGTGCTTTGCCCTGAGCCTGTGCCTTTCACCCCCACCCCTCACATTGACTCTTATCAGTGAGAATGTATCACTGATAAACCCTGCTTACATGTTAATATATTTGCTGATCTGTAATGCTTTACAGTGTCAGCAAGAAGAACCAGCTGTCTTCTGTTAACATAGGCATGGGAAATGAACTTAAAAGGGTCTTGAGAGAAGACTAAGCAGGATGGAATGGGGCCATACTTTAAATTGGGTGGTCAGGGAAGGCTTCTCCAAGGAAGTGGTACTTAAGGTAAAACCTGATTTTCTGACTAGCTTTTCCTACCAATTAGCGAGAGAAATGAGTTGAAGGAGCATTCCAGGTGTCAGGAATAGCATATGCAAAAGCATCTTGGCCCATTCTGTGCCAGGCATCATTGTAGGTATTAGGGATATAATGTGATCAAATTAGGTAAAATTCTTATCCTCATAGACAAGGGCTAAATAGGAAAACTTACACAAAAGGTTAAGTTTGAAAAATTAATCAGGGAAGGCAATAGATTATGGTTACGAGAAGGTTTCACTGAGAAGGTAGCAGTTGAGCAAAGACCTAAGAGGCAAGAGAATAGGCTGTGCAAATTTATGGAAGAAGACACGTGTTCTAGATTGAAGGAACATCTACTACAAAGGCCTTAGGTAAGCTTATGAGGTCTGTCCTGAAAGTATCGAGCCAATGTCAATATAATTTAGAAAGTTTGAGCTACTGGCACTTTCAGGACAGAGCTCATATGTGTAGCCTGTTGGAGCAACAGCAAAGAGGCCAATGTGGCTAGACTTGACCCCAGAAAAAGACAAGCAATTTATTCTTAATAGTTAATACTTAATATTAGAATGTGATGGGTGCCTTGAATATTGAGAGAATCTTTACATCCCCGAACCATCATGCTTCCTGCACAGAGAAACTCTTTCTTTCTCATATAATTAATACCCAGATAATTTTTTCTTTTGTATTTCCCTCATCTACCTCAACAGCTACAATCTTCTCCAGATATTATAAACCACAAAATTTAATGTGTTCAAAGGTAGTTTGCTTCAATATTTTCTAATTTGATTCATTGACTTGTAAAAAAAGATTTTTTTGATCCATACTGTAAATTTCATGATTTCATCAATTAATAATAGCATGTTGTCTAAATTTCAGTTCTTTAGGGGAATTCCCAGAGGCCTTTCAGTTATTGGTTTTTATATTTATTCATGATGGGGAGAAAACATACTTTGTTTGATTTTGACTATTTTATAAATATTAAAGTTGTTTAATGGCATTCAGTACAGTCTTAGTTATTGTTCCATATACACTTAAGAAGAATATTCTGTTGTTAGATGGAAGTTATACAAATGACATTTATATCATTTGGTTGGTCATATTGTTCAATTGTCTGTATCTTGAAGATTTGCTGTTTAGCTTCTCCTACCAATTAGTGAGGGAAATAAGTTGAAGTCACCAAATATAATTGTGGACATGTTTTTTTCTCTTTTGAGTTCTGTCAGTTATTTTCTTATGTACTTTGAAACTCTACTGTGGAATCATACACATTTATAATTGTTAGGCCCATCTTAATTGAGTTGTTGATCATTATAAAAATATATTGTTTTATCCTTGATTATATTCTTTGAAATAAACTTCAGCTGATGTTAATATAATTGGGCTTTCCTTTATTGTCCAATTTAATAACTTCAGTTTGTTAATTGAATCATTTAAACAATTTAAATTTAATATATTTTTTATATTGTTGGGTTTAAATCTACCATCTTGACATTTAATTTACATTTTTAATTGCCTCTTGTTTTCTCTTACTCTTTTTCTGCTATCTTTTGGAAATGAACACTTTTTTATGATTACATGTTATCTTCACTATTACCTTATTAACTACATTTATTAAAAATATTTTAGATCTTGGGTTATGCTATTGATTTTTAAGTTATCATTATATAGCTAGAACTAATAAATAGATTACTACCTACTGCATAATATTAAAACCTTACAACAGAGTGCTTTCCCTTCTTGTCTTCCATATTATTGCTATGGGACATTTTTTCTACATATTAAAAAACCCTCAATATACTGCTATTAATTTTTTTGGTCAATCCTCTTTTAAATAGATTAAACATGAGAAAAATATATTTACTCACATTCTTAACTCATTAATGTAGGTCCACATTTTCAAATAAATCATGCCATTTATTTCTGCTTCTCTCTTTTGTAGTGTAACATGCTGGCAATAAATTCTCTCAACATTTTCTTGTTAAAAAGTTTTATTTTTTCTTAATTTTTTGAATTCAAATAATTTATTATTTTTCATTCACAGTTGACATGTAGTTATTAGTTTCAAGTGTACAACATAGTAATTAGCCATTATACAATTTGTGGAGTGATCACCCTGATAAACCTAGTGTGGAAGAAAAAGGGCCACATGCTAAGCCTGACAAGGTTGGGCAGGCCTGCGTGACAGCCTTGCAAACTAGGAGACCTAAAGTAACCAGAAAGGATGGCCTGAATGAAAGCTTATGAACTAGAAGCAGTTTATGGCAGGTAGGAATGCCCTAAACGCGAATCTTCCCTGACAAAAGTTGGTCTTTACCTTAATTAAGCCTGTCCATTGTCTTTTTGCATCTACGATAACATACTTTTGGATTGTTAAAGTAATTTCCTTTTTCTTAACCCCTCAAGTACAGGTACTACACAGACCACAAATCCCCTGTTATTATTACTTGTTAATTATTGACTGTGAACTATACTGTACCCACCTATATAAAAGAAGTATGTATCTATCATTTTACTTTTATCTAGTCCTAGAGGTTTCTTAGCTTTGCTTTCTCCTGCCTTCCTAATTTGCCACCAAATAGATTTCATGTAGCCCCTTATGTCTTCTCTTTTGATTGTAACATATAAAGTAAGGTCCAAAACTGTCATTTTCTGGAGTATGTTCTCAATCCACTGAGATTTTGCTTCCTCGCAATTGTCAGTTTGGCTCAAATAAACTCATAAAAATTCTCTTCAAGTTTGAATGTTTCTTATCTTGACACTAGTGCAGATTGAAAAACCATGCATAGCCATCACAATATTATTGACTATGTTTCCTATATTGTACTTTATATCCATGTCATTATTCTGTAACTAGTAATTTGTACTTTTTAATCCCTTCACCTTTTTCACCCTTTCCCCCAACCTCTCTACCATCTGGCAACCATCAAAATGTTCTCTGTAAGAGACTTTATAAATCTGTGTCTGTTCTGCTTGCTGTTTATTTTGTTTTGTTTTGTTTTGTTTTGTTTTTTTTAGAGCTATTTTGTGTGGTGTGAGTATTCCTACACCAGCTTTTGTTTGTTTCCATTTTTATAAAATATCTTTTTTCATCCCTGTACTTTCAGTATGTGTATGTCTTTTGATTGGTAAGTCTCAGAGATAAGATATGTCAGGGCTTTGTTTTGTTATCCATTTGGCCTCCATATGTCTTTTGATTGGAACATTTAATACATTTGCGTTGAAGATCATTGTTAATAGATATGTATTTTTTTGCCATTTTATTAGTCATACTATTTTTTCTTCTTAAAAAACAATTAACATTTCTTGTAATATTGGTTTGGTAGTGATGAATTTCTTTAGCATTTCATATCTGGGAAACTGGGAAACTTTTATTTTTATTTTTTATAATGATATTTTAATTGTATTTTTTTTCATTACCTCTAAAAGGCACAGATAAGAAATGATACACTGTTTGGACTGTCAGAATAATTGACAAAGGAGGTGCCTACAGCCTGCAATAGCCACACTATTGTCAGTGTCTGAGTCCTTTTTCCCTTTTATTCAGTACCTCTCTCCCCTTAGCTCTCATCCTGCTCTCTATTTATGAGTCTGTTTCCATTTTGCTTGTTAGTTCAGCTTGTTCATTAGATTCCACATATGAATGAAATCATATCTTTGTCTTTCTCTATTTTCACTTAGCATAATGTTCTCCAGGTTTATCCATACTGTTGAAAAGGGTAAAACATCCTTCTTCTTCTCCTCCTCCTCCTCCTCCTCCTCCCCTTCCTCCTCCTCTTTCCTCCCCCTCCTTCCCCCTCCCCTTTCTCCTCCTTCTTCTTCTTCTTTTTTTTTTTTTACAGCTGAGTGGTATTCCATTGTGTAAATGTCCCATAGTTGTTTTATCCACTCATCTACTGATGGAAACTTGGGCTGCTTCTATATCATGGTGATGGTAAATAACACTACAATGAACATTGGGGTGCTTATGTCCTTTTGAATTAGTGTTTTGGATTTCTTCAGATATATTCCCAAAAGTGGGACTGCTGGGTCAAAAAGCAGATACATTTTTAATTTTTTGAGGTATCTGCATACTGTTTTTCACAGTGGCTGCACCAATCTGCATTCCCACCAACAGGGCAAAAGGGTCCTCCTTTCTCTATGTCCTCGTCAGCATTTGTTGTTCATTGATTTTTTGATGACGGCCATTCTGACAGGTGTGAGATGATATCTTATTGTAGTTTTAATTTCCATTTACCTGATGATTAGTGATGTTGATCATCTTTTTTTTTTTTTTTTTTTTTAAGATTTTATTTCATTATTTTTAGAAAGAGGGGAAGGGAGAGAGGCAGAGAGGGAGAAAGACATCAATGTATGGTTGCTTTTCACTTGTCTCCAGCCACAGACCTGACTGGAGCCCTGGTTTGCAACCTTGTTATGTGCCCTGGCTGGGGAATCAAACCTGCGACCTTTGGGTTCGCAGGCCGGTGCCTTATCCACTGTGCTACCAGCCAGGGCAATCATTTTTTCATAAGTCTATTGGCCATCTGTATGTCCTCTTAGGAGAAGTATCTGTTCAGGTCCTTTGCCCATTTTTTAATTGGGCTGTTTGTTATTTTGGTGTTGAGTTTTGTAAGATTTTTATAAATTTTGAATATTGATACCTTATCAGATGTACTGGTAAATGTGTGGGTTACCTTTTTATTTTGTTGATATTTTTCTTTGCTGTGCAAAAACATTTTAGTTTGATATAGTCCCATTTGTTTATTTTTTTTTCTTTTGTTTCCCTTGCTTTGGAGATATATCAGATAAAATATTGCTTCTAGGACTTTTAAGTTTTCAGGTCTAGGTATGGGTTTATTTCTGGGCTATCTATTCTGTTTCCTTGATCTTTGTGTGTTTTTATGCCAATGCCATGCTATTTTTATTATGATGGCCTAATACTATAGTTTGATATTAGGCAGCCTGATTCCTCCAACTTTGTGGTTCCATATACATTTTTGAAATATTTGTTCTAGTTCTGTGAAATATGTCATTGAAATCTTGAACAGAATTGCATTGAATCTATAGATTACTTTGGGTAGTATGAGTATTTTAATGAGGTTAATTCTCCTTATCCATAAACATAGTATGTGCTACCCCTTATTTGTGTCTTCCTCTGTTTCTTCAATGTCTTATAATTTTCTGAGTACAGGATTTGTGCATCCTTGCTTAGATTTATTCCTAGTTACTTTATTCTTTTTGAATCCCTTGTAAATGGGATTTAAAAAAATTTCTCTGTTACTTTGTTATTAACATATAAAAATGCAACTGATTTATGGATATTAAATTTGTATCCTGCTACTTTCTTGAACTCATTTATAAGTCCTAGTAGTTTCCTGGTGGAATGTTTGGAGTTCTGTATGTACAGTATCGTGTTACCTGCAAATAATGGTGGTTTTATTTCCTCTCCAATTTGGATGCCTTTCATTTCTTTTTCTAGCTAGAACTTCCAGTACTATGTTGAATAAAAGAGGTGAAAGTGGACATTCCAATCTTTCTCTCAATCTTAAGGGGAATGCTTATAGTTTTTGCCTATTGAGTATAATGCTGGAAGTGGGTTTGTCATATATGGCCTTTATTATGTTTAGGTATGTTCACACTTTGCTGAGAGTCTCATATCATAAATGGGTGCTAGATATTATCAAATGCTTTCTCTGCATGTATTGATATCATGTGGTTTTTATCCTTCGTTGTTTACATGGTGAATCACATTTATTGATTCACAAATGTACTAAACTTGCATTCCTGGAATAAATACAACTTGAACATGGGGTATGAACTTTTTGATTCATTGCTGTATTTGGTTTGCTAATATCTAGTTGAGGATTTTAGCATCAAAGTTAATCAGGGATACTGGCCTATAATTTTCTTTTTTTGTAGTGTAGTGTCCAGTTTTGGAATTAGGATAATGCTATCCTTGTAAAATGAGCTTGGTAGTTTTCCCTCCTCTTGAATTTTTTGAAATAGTTTGAGAAGGAGATGTGTTACTTATTTTCAGGATGTTTAATAAAATCACCTTTGAAGTCATCTGTTTCAGGGCTCTTGTTTGTTGGGAGTTTTCTAAATTACTGCTTTAGTTTCACTAGGTGTAATTGGTCTATTCAGATTCTCTGATTTTTTTCTGATTTAGTTTTGGAAGATTGTATGTTTCTAGGAGTTTATTCATTTCATCTAGGTTGACAGTTTGTTAGCATATCATTGCCAATAATATTTTCTTACAATCTTTTGTATTTGTTTAGTATCACTTGTTGTTTTTCCTCTTTCATTTCTGATTTTATTTATTTGGGTCTTCTCTCTTTTTCACTTGATGAGCCTGGTTAAAGACTTGTCAATCTTGTTTATCTTTTCAAAGAACCAGCTCTTGGATTCACTGATCTTTTATATTGTTATTTTTTTTTTTTTAACTCAATGTCATTTACTTCTGCTCTGATATTTATTATTTCTTTCCTTCTACTCACTTTGGGCTTTGCTTGTTGTTCATTTTCAAGTTCTTTTAAGTGTTAAAATCTTTTAAGTTAGATTATTTATTTGAACTTTTTCATGTTTCATGTGATAAGCCTGTAATGCCATGAATTTTCCTTTTAGGATTATTTTACCAGTGTTCAACAGATTTTGGATTATTGTGTCTTCATTTTCATTTGTTTCAAGGTATCTTTTGATTTCTTCCTTGATCTCATTGTTGAGCCATTCATTGTTTAATAACATGTTATTTAACTTCTATGTCTTTGTATGCTTTTTAGTGTTCTTCTTGTGATTGATTTCTAGTTTTATAGCATTATAGTCAGATGCATAAATGTAACTAGGGTTATATCCTCTTGTTGGATTCCCTTTATCATTATATAATATCCTTCTTTGTCTCTTACTATATAGCCTTAGTTTTTAAGTCTATTTTGTCATATATAAGTATTGCTACCCTAGATTTTATCCTCTCCATTTGTATGAAATATTTTTTCCATTTATTTACTTTTATTCTGTGTGTATTTTTTTATCTGAGGTGTTTCTCTTGAAGGCAGCATATATACGGATCATGTTTTCTTATCCATTCAGCTACCCTATATGCCTTTTGGTTGGAACATTTAAGCCATTTTCATTTAAGATGATTAATAGATATGTATTTAGTGCCATTTTATTATTAGATTATTTTTCTCTGTGTTTTATTCTTTCCTTTTTCTTCTTCTTCTTAAAGCAAGCCCTTCAACATTTTTTACAGGATTGGTTTGGTGTCAACAAACTCCTTTAGCTTTTTCTTTTCTGGGAATCTCCTTATTTCTCTTTAGATTTTAAATGATAATCTGCTGGGTAAAGTAGCCTTGATTGTAGGTTGTTCTTTCCTTCACCTTGAATAGTTCATACCACTCTCTCCTGGACTGAAATGTTTCTGATGAGAAATCAGATGACAATCCAATTTGTATTCCTTTGTACGTAACTACCTGCTTGTCTCTTGTGGCTTTTAGGGTTCGCTCCTTATCTTTAAGCCTTGCCATTTTGCTTATGATGTGTTTTGGTACAAGCTTCTTTGGGTCCAATTTGTTTTTGACTCTCTGAGTTTCTTTGACTTGTGTGTCTTTTTCCTTTTCCAGATTAGGGAAGTTTTCAGTCATTACTTCTTTAAATAAGTTCTCAAACTCTTCTTTACTTCTTGTATTTCCATGTTGTGGATGTTGTTACACTTCGTGTTGTCCAAAAGATTTCTTAAGCTCACTCATTTTTAAAATTCTTTTTTTCTTTTTGCTGCTCTGCTTTGGTGGTTTTTTTTTCTACCTTGTCTTCCAAATCACTGATTCAATTCTTTGCTTCATCTAACCTACTGTTTATTCCTTCCAGTGTTATTTATTTCAGATATCACATTCTTTGTTTCTGACTGATCCTTTTTAATGGTTTTTATGTCTTTTTTCATATTGTTAAGTATCCTTATAATCATTACTATAAACTCTCCATCCAATGTGCTAGATTAGGAACCCCTTTTTTCTGTAAACTCTCTATCTGATAAATTGCTTGCTTCTATTTCATCTAGTTCCTCTTCTGGAGAATTTTCTTGTTCTTTCATTTGGGGTCTATTTCTTTGTCTTTTTGCTTACTGCTTTTAAGATTCTATCTTTGTCTCTAACCTTTGGCATTTTAATTATGATGTGCTTTGGTGTGGGCCTCTTTGCATTCATTTTGTTTCAGATTCTCTGTGTTTCCTGGACTTATATTTCTGTTCCCTTCAATACGTTAGGGAAGTTTTCCAAGATCATTATTTTCACACGTTTCTATTTTTTGTTTTATCTCTTCTTTTGGCACTCCCATGATGCAAATGTTGGTATACTTGAAGTTGTCTTGGAGGTTTATCATTGTTTTGGATTCTTTTTTCTTTTTGCTGTTGGGATTAGGTGTTTTCTGCTTCACTATATTCTAAATCTCTGATTTGATCCTCCACTTCATCTATTCCGCTATTGATGCACTAAATTTAATTTTGTATTACACTTAGTTTATTCTTCACTTCTGACTGGTTCTTTCTTGTTTTCTCATTTTGTTTTTGTATTTTCTGTCTCTTTGTTGAAGTTCTCACTGAGTTCATCTACTTTTCCTCTAAGTTTATTGAGCACTCTTATAATCAGTGTTTTGCACTCTATATCTGACAGGCTGCCTGCCTCCATTTTATTTAGCTCTTTTCCTGGAGTCCTTCTCTGTTATTTGGTGAATGTTTCTTTTTCTCCTAATTTTGGCTGTCTTACTGTGTTTGTTTCTATGTATTAGGTAGAGCTGCTATGTCTCCCAGGCTTGGTAGAGTGGTCTTATGTAGTAGCTGTACTGTAGGGTCCAGTGACACAATCTTCTTGATCACCCAAGCTGGGCACTCCAGGTGTACTCCCTATGTGGGATGTGGACATCCTCCTGTTGTAGTTGAGTTTTGATTACTATTGGTACCTCATTGGGAGGGATTGAACCTCAGGCTAATTAGCTACAAGGATTGGCTGTGACCACAGTGGACAGTCAGCTGTGTAGCTGACCCTGTGGAACAGGACTTACATCAGTGGGCCTCTAGTGCCTACTGAATCTTCTCCTTGAGTGTGTCCCTTGTAGAGGAGTTTAGATGGCACTTTGACATGGTCTGAAGCTGTTACTGATGCTCTGGCTCTGCAGTTTCCCAGGAGGTACAGGCCAAGGTCAGCTGTGCCCTGCCTGGGGCCACCTGGCATGAACTACAAAGTGATCTGCATATGGCTGGTACTTGTGCTGGGCTTGTAGGTGCCCAGGAAAATCCAAGCTTTTAACTAAGGCTGGCTGCTGCTAGTGCTGGGCCTGGGCCACGTAGAAATTCACAGTATCCTAAGGTTGCTTGTTTGAGAGGTTTTAAAAAATCTGAAGCATAAGCCAAAGATGGGGTTGGGCCTGAAAGTTGGGTGGAGCAAGGTGTCAGGGAATCACGAGGGCAGGGTGAACTGTGTTAGGTAGATGCAGACTTGGCTATGGAACCTGCTCACTAGCTATATGTGGGGAGGGCCCAGGAAAGAAACAATGGCTTCTTCCAGTGCTTCTGTCTGGAAGAAATCTCCCCCTCCAGCTCTAGTCCCAATGCCAGACTCACTTCCTTCCTGTATGTCTCTGGTTCCCCAGTGCTGGAACTCAGAGAAAACAAGTCAAGTCAGTCCATACATGGGCCCTTTAAAAGGAACACCTGGGATTCCAGAAGTCCTCTTTCTCATAAGCCATAATCCAAACTGACTTTTATAGCTGGAAGTTATGGGGACTTCTTGTCGTGGCACTGGAAATGTGAGATGGAAGGCCTGGTGTGGGGCTGAGACCCCTGGCTCCTCAGGGAGGACTTGTGTATGAAATATCCCCTCCTGATTTTTATCTACCACATGTAGGTGTGGCACCAGCCTTTCTGAGGCTCTGTCCCTCCTACCTGTCTCTATGAGGCTTCTTCACATCCTAAACAAAAGTTTAGGACTTTTGTTCATTTAGATTTCAGACAGTTCTAAAGTATGATTGTTCTGTAGTTTAGTTGCAATTTTAATGTGGTTGTGGGAGGATTAGACTATGGCATTTACCTATGTGCCATCTTGCTCAGAACTTTTCTTATTTTTTCTTAATTTTTGAAAGATACTATTTCTGCATATAGAATTCTAATTAGATTTTTCTCTTTTTGGGGTTTTACCCCATTGTCTACTGAGTTGTATAGAGTCTGAAAAGCAATCCTGCTGTCTTCCTATATTTGATCCTTTACATAACATCTCCCTACTACTTTTAAGAATTTATTTTATTATTGGTGTTTTAAAATTTAATTCCAATATTCATTTGTGTAATTTTTCTTTATGCTTATTTCACTGTAGTCATTGAACTTCTTCAACCATGATAGTATTTGCTTTTATTAACCCCTTATTCTATTATTTCTCATTTCATTATATTTTTATTAGATTAATCAAGTATTTTTATTATTTTTTCTTCCCTCATTAGTTGGTTAGTTTTTATTGTAGTAATTACTGTAGAGTTTACAATATGCACATAGGCTTATTACTGTTTTTAATAAAACTACTATTTTTTTTTCACGTAGATGAGGCTACTTTATTCAATGACTGATCCATGTAATTGCCAAGGCCACTATGTACAGGTAAGACAGGTGGAGCTTTATTTTTTGATCTCTTCCTCCTTGGACAGAGTTTTGATGATTTCTTCCTTCTTGGCCTGGAGTCGCTCTTCACGGTGCTTGTGAGCTTCCTTGGTCTTAGACCTGCGGGCCTCAGCCTGGTCAGCAAGAAGCTTCTTTCGAGCTTTGTCTGCCTTCAGCTTGTGGATGTGTTCCATGAGAATCCGTTTGTTTTTGAAGACATTACCTTTCACTTTTAGGAACAGGCTGTGGTACATATGGTGGTCAATCTTCATAGATTCATGGTATCTTCTGAGCAGCCAGGGAAGAATTCTCATTCTCCTCTTCCAGGTTACTTTCTCAGGCATTCGAGCATTGGCAGTACCCTTTCCCTTACCTATGCCCATATGCCTGCCCTTCCTGCGGGCCAAGGTGTTTTTCCGGCACCGAGCCGGGGAATGGACAGTCACGGGCTTCCAAATAATCAGCCCATCTTTGATCAGCTTGCGAATCTGCTGACGGGAGTTGGCATTGGCGATTTCATTGGTCTCATTGGGGTCCAACCAGACCTTCTTTTTGCCACAGTGGAGGACACTGGAGGCAAGCCTCTTCTGAAGCCTGAGCATACTCATGGCTGCCGGCGCAGTGGTGAAAGGCTAAAACTACTATTTTTAAAAATTCTCCTATACAATGCATGGAACTTAGAATATTTTAACTCCATTAACTACCTATTGCTGTTTGTGCTATTGTAATGTATTTTTTAAAATTATTTTTTAAAGATTTTATTCATTATTTTTAGAGAGAGGGAAGGAAGGGAGGAAGAAAGGGAGAGAGACATCAATGTACGGTTGCCTTTCACCTGCCTCCATCTGAGGACCTGGCTGGAGACCTAGCTTGCAACCTGGGTATGTGCCCTGACTGGGAATTGAACCAGTAACACTTGGGTTCGCAGGCCAGCGCCACTCCACTGAGACATACCAGCCAGGGATTGTTGTCATGTATTTTAATTTTGCATATAGTTGAAATTCAGAAGGTATTATCTTTAAATCATTACTTTATTTTATTATTTTATTGTTTTATATATTGAATGTTTACTCACATACTTACCCTTTCCAGTACCCTTCACATCTTTGTGCATTTCTGTGATTTCATTGAAATAATTTTTCTACTTTCTTAAGAATTCTCTAGGTTTTTCTTTGTATGAAGACATCTTTATTTCTTTTATTTTTGGAACAATAATTTCATTAAACATAGATTTTTAGGTTGACACTTATTTTATTTCATACCTTAGAGATGTGCATATATTCTGACTTCTGTTATTTCCATTGCAGAATAATTAATTTATAATTGTTTTGTGAAAGGAACAAGCTTTTCTCTCCAAATTACTTTTAAATTGCTTTGGCTTTTGTTTTGATTTATAGCAGTTTGACTACAATGTGCCTGGGGTGGTTTGAGGTTCTTTAAGCTTCTTGAGTTGAGCAGATATGTTTCATTGGGTTATAGAAATTCTCAGTAATTATCTCTTGAAATATTTTTCCTATTCTATTTCTTGCTCCTCTATATTGTAAACCCAATCCTAAGTGTTAGCTCTTTTTTAAAAGTGTACTTTATATACCTTTATGCTCTTACTATATTTTTCATTCTCTTTTCCCTTTGTAGTCCAATCTAATTTTTTTTCACTTTCCTGTTTCAGTTTATACTTTTGCTCTAATTCTTGTTAAACCTATCTATTAAGTTATTAATCTAAGACACTGTACTTTTAAAATCTAAGATTTCTATTGGATTCTTTATTTAAATATTTCAGTTGCCTTTTCTCTTGCTTTTTATCAGTTATCTCAAAAATATCAATTACAGTTAATTTGAGGTGTCTTTTGGATAACTCCAATGCCTGGGGTGCTTGTGGATTCATTTCTATTATTATTATTATTATTATTATTAATTTTATTTCTTGATTTTCAGTAATTTGCTCCTGTCTCTGGGTATGCTTGGAAATTTTCAATTAAACCACTTACGTTGCCTATGAGAAATTGTAAAAGCTTTTATGATATCTTCTTCCATAAAATCTTTACTTTTCTTCTGGAATGCAATTAGAGTAGAATTCATTTGGGTAGTAAGAGAAATTAAACTTGAATTTCAATTTTTATGAGGGCTTGTCTAGTTTAAGCTTGATTTTACTCTCAGCATATAGTTCTTCATGGATCTCAAATCAAAGAGCAGAATTTTTACTGTTGCCTCTCATCCTTGGTTAACCATGAACTCCAATTTGTGTCTCTTCTGCACCATGATATTAACAAAACTTTGCTAGGCTTTCTAACCTTTTTTGTGCATCACTATGTTTGTCTTCTAATCCTTCAACCCTGCACAGTTTGGCAAGGGCAAATTGTTTCAAAGAGAAAAAACAAAAGAAAATGTCAGCTTGTCTTATTGTAATTTCTTTCTTTGAAGAATATTTACCTCCTAACTCCTTTTTCCTTTAATTGTTCTCTACTGCCTTCACATTGCTACATTTTAGTATTTGTCCAGCTTTCCTTAATAAACTCTCAGAGGGAGAGTTGATTTGATATAAGCTGTTCTAATTTTTTTATGTAGATAAATTATACTTTTAAATTTCCTTTATTTCTAAATATCATTTTGATGAAAAATTTTATCTATGTAACAAATTACCATTACACTTCTGCCAAGCACAATAGCAACTTGAACTTAGAGCACCTATTACTTTACAACCACATTTGTAATAGATAACTACACTGTAATCATGCTAGAAACCAAGTGATAGGAGGAAAGAAATAAACCATAAGCTCATATTACCAGCAAGATGCAGTTGAAACCAAAGGGAAAGGTACTTGAAAACAGTTTCTGCAATGTCAGTGTGGGTGTGAATTAGAGCAAAAGAACCATTATAGCCCATTTGTTTTTTAGCATATCTTTTTTTAAAATTCTAAATATATGATGATTTATGAGGTAGCACTACAATATTTACAAAAGATGTAAATTGAGAGGCAGGTGATATTAGTCATTTTGTGTCTGCTGAAATTTTGAAAATAAAATGGCAAAATTCAGTAGCCTGTCTTCCTCAGCTGTTGAAAAATCACAGGTGAATCCATTATTTTTGAGATAGAAAAACAAGTAGCATTGGTGGAAAAGAGCTATTCTGTGCCCATACTGTAGTAAAAGCAGTCATGTGAAATGAGTGACAAAGGGAAGAAATGAATAAGCACAACCTTTAGACCCTTTATTTGAGTTCTCATCCTCTAACAAATCACTAACCTGTCTTCCCACAACAAAAAATGCTTGATTATCAGAAAGTGATGTTAATATAATTCACCAAAAATAATGCCAGTCAGTGTATGGAAGAAATCCAAGGGGAAATGGAGGAATGAGAAGAAATCTTGGAGTCATTGTAACTAAATTCAAGTTTCCATGTTTTGTCACTTCTTAACTATGGGGTCTTAGTCATGTTTCCCGAGTCTCTGCTTTTTTATTTGTAAAGTAAGAACAACACCTACCTTATAATGCTGTTGTACAGGTTAGAAATTTTTCAGCAAAATGACAGATAGGGTCCCAATAAATAATTGCTCTTTTTATTATCTCTTTCTCAAAACCTCCAGGATAATAATGCATATCTAGTTAATTATTGTTATGTAGTCATTTATGTGGAAGACAATTTGACTTAGGATACTTTCTAAATGAACTTTCAATTTTTAAAAAAGATTTCATTATTTTTAGAGAGAGGGGAAGGGAGAGAGGTGAGAGGGAGAGAGACATCAGTGTATGGTTGTCTTTCACCTGCCTCCAGCTGTGGACCTGGCTGGAGACCTGGTTTGCAACCTGTGACCTGGCTAGGAATCGAACCAGCAACCTTTGGGTTTGTAGGCTGGTGCCTTATTCACTGTGCCACCAGCCAGGGTGAACTTTCAATTTTTAAAAAGGTTTCATTTATTAATTTTTTAGAGGGAGAGAAGAGAGGGAGAGAGGGAAAGAAACATCAATGTATGGTTGCCTCTCATGCACCCCCAGCTGGGGATCTGGCCCACCACAACCCAGGCCTGTTCCCTGACTGGGAATTGAACCGGTGACCCTTTGGTTTGCAAGCTGGCACTTAATCCATTGATCCACATCAGCCAGGGCTGAACTATAAATTTTTATATTAGAAGAGTCATGTAAAATCAGCAAAGGGTGCAATAATGATTTCATTAAAACAATTTATAGTAATCATCCCAGGAGCTATCAGTAATTTCTCATGGAAAAATCAAACAATCACTATAAGGTTAAGAAAAAAAAGAAATCAAAATGTTGCCTTTTCAATTATGATTTGTCTTTCATTTATTATTCTAATACAATGAAATTTTGAAGTAGGCTTAGTTCTTTGTAATGAGTGATTAGAAACACAAAATTTATTTGTAGTACAATGTTTTTCACACTGATCAGTGTGCACTTTCAGGTACCACAACTTTAACAGATGTTCATAAATAAGAGCTTCTACTTTATTATTTACCACCACTGTCCATCACCTCCTTTATGTCCACAATTTACTGCCTCAATGGGTTTAGAATCCACAGTCCATAATTATAATCACTCTTTCTCCCACTCCTTGCCACTTTCCCTTCCATTACAAACATGAGGCAAAATACCAACCTTTTCACTGTTGCCCCATTTCTCTGTATAGAAAAAATTAGTTTTCTATGCTGGTTTTACCTACTGCCTCTTTACTCATTCTCTGTTAAGCCCACTCCAACCAACTATTGGTCAAACTACACCTCTTAAATTGTTCTTATGAAAGGCACCAAATCTAGTGAACTCCACATCCTTATCTTAATCAGCAATATTTGGTGAAAGTGATAATACCGCACTTTATGAAAAATCCTTGTGTAACTGATTACAGAGACAAATAATTGCCTAGTTTGTTTCAGAATTCACAGGCTATTACTCCCCAGTCTCCTCTGATGGGTCTTCCCCCACCTTGATTTCTGAATGTTACAGTGCACTGGCACAAATCCTCAGACTCCTCTTTATCCATATTCACTCCCTTGATGATCATATCCAGAGTGTGGCCTTAAATAGCATCCACATATTTCATCAAGCGTAAGTGTAAGATTCTATGATAGGCTGAATAATGACCCTCCAAGATATCCAGGTCCTATTTCTTGGAATCCATAAATGTTACCTGTTATGGTAAAGAGAACTTTGCAAATGGAGGCAAGTTTAGGATATCCTGTAGGAAGGTTCTCCAAGACATTCAGGTTAACCTTAAATGTAATTGCAGGTGTTTTTATAAGAGGGAAGGAAAGGGAGATGTGACTATAGAGATAGAAGGCGATGTGATAAGTAAAGCACGATGCTATTTTGAAGGCGATGGAACAAGCTGAGGAATGCAAGGTCCCAGCCGTAAGAGCTGGGAAAGACAAGGTAATGCACTTTCTCTCTCTTAGAGCCTCTGTAGGAAAGCAGCTTTGGCTTCAGCCTAGTGAGGCTATTCAGGCTTTCTGACCTCTAGAACCTGAAAAGTATACATTTGTGTTGTTTGAAGTTATAAAGTTTGATTTATTACAACAGTCATAGGAAACTGATATAGGTACGCTTTTTTTCCTTCATGTTTTGACATCTTTGAGACCCAGATGCATGGAACAATCATGGCATTTTGAAACTACTGTTAGCCAGATGGAACTTGTGATACCGTCAGGATGGTTCAGGAGTGTAAAGTACATTCATGTTATTGTGAAACCAATCTCCAGACCTCTTTACATGTTGCAGGTCTGAAACTGCAGAGCTACTTAACAAGGCCTATCGCCACCTTTTTCCATCCTGGCACTCGCCCTTCTACTTTCTGTCTCTATTAATTGGTCTGCTCTAAGTACCTCATAGTAGAATCACATCGTTTTTATTTTTTCATGACTGGCTTATTTCACTTATCACAATAGCATCACACTTGATTCATGTTGTAGTGATGACAGAATTTTCTTCCTTTTTAAGGCTGAAAATGTGATATATATATCACATTTTGTCCATCCATCTGTTAATGGACACTTGAGGTGCTACTCCTATGGCTTTTTGTCATGCTTGGAAGAAAATCTGAAGTCCTTACCTATAATGACTACATGGCTCTATATAATCTGACCACTAGCCAACACTTTGAACATTTTACCTGTCAAGGTACTCCTCATCATAGCCCAGTCCTACCAGACTCTATCACAATTGTGCTGCTTCTTTTTATGCCAGCACTCCAAGACTCATCTCTAAGTGGTTCACATGTTTCCCCTCAAATGTTCCTCTCTGAGATAGCACTTCCCTAACCACCTCATCTAAAACAGCACTGCTCTGCCTCCCCTGCCAATGCATTATACCAATTTATTTTCCTCCACAGCATATACTTCCAAACATTATTTGTGTTTTTGTAAGTTTATTATCTATCTCTCAACCAAAATAAAACTCTAAAATGGCAGGGATATTTTTCTTATTAAATGTTGCATCCTAAGTGCTTAAGATAAGTATGATTTCAGCAAATGCCCTATAATATTGAATGAAGCAAAGGAGATCAACTCTAGTAATTAACTTTGTAGTATTTTAAATTTTTTTAGTTAAAAAAAATTGTATTTCTTAGAGCAATTTTAGGATTACAGAACAATTGCACAGAAAATAGAGTTCCCATATACTCCATTTCTCTCTCCAGTTCCTCCTAATTTTAATATTTTTCTTTACTGTGGTATATTTATTACGATTGATGAACCAATATTAATGAGATGTAGAGATCTGATCAGATTACCTGGGAGAAATAGGGAGGAGCTGTTGGAGTTTGCTGAATCAACAAGGCAGTAGTAAACAGTCTAGGATGGGATTGGCTGAGAAGCTGAATGCCTCCAGAGGGTATAAGATTATGGGCAAGAATATTTGAAATAAAAGAAGGGCTCTTGGGCTCCTAGAGGGGCTGGCTCTGGGGCTCTCTCAGGCCCTCTCTTCTTCCTTGAGGGTGCCCGGGTGATGGTGCTGCAGCTGGTTTCCCAGCAGATGCTATACTGGATGGGAAGGAGCTCTGGGCGCAGCCTAGGATTGGGCTGGCCTGGCAGAAGGTGGCAGGTTTATTCTTTGGGTGTTCTAGAGGGAACAGGCTCTGAGGCAGAAGCCTGCCATTCTTCCAAAACTGTAGCTTTTGTGTCATATTGTTTTAGTCTGTAAACTGAAACAGTTTACTAAAGTCTCTGAGGCTGTACATCTGTACATCTACAGATGTAAGATAATTAAAACTAACAGAGAGAATGATAGAACTCTGGTGTTACAGTTTAGCCTTAATTGATAGGCTTACATGACTAATGCTTGTGGAAAATTGTTATTCCAAAGTTGTGAAGCTTTGGAATAAAGACCCCTTTCCTTTATCACCTAACCTTTGCCTCTGGAATGTTGCCTAGAGGGTGGTGGCAGCAGTGGGACTCCAGTTGCCCTTTGGTAACATTAACACTGCTGATTTAGGAAATGTCCCTACCTGTAGAGACTTCTTTTCAGAGTTTATCTGAGCCAGAACTGGTGACTTATGTTGGGAAGCAAAATGTCAAATGTTCTGGAGAACAGGTTTGTGGTTTTGTTTATACCTTGATATTAAGGGGGGAATGTAAGGAAGATCAAATGGAGGTGGTTTGAAAGCAAGGTGGGTGGGGACTAGATTATGGGATAGTTAACAAGAGTATGTGCTCTCTTGAGGGTAGATTCCCAGGGTCTGAAAAGGTATTTCAAAGGTTATTAACCTAAAAGCCCAAAGCAGTGGACAGGGCTTGCTTAAGGCGAAGATAAACCTTTTACTAAAAAGGTAATATGCTTGGGGGCCTGACGACCCAACCATGACTTGCTCAGTTAGGAATTTATGATTAGATCACCATGTAAGGTTACTTTCAGGCACTGGTCTTGTCAAATTTATCATAGAGCTCCTTTTTCATCCATATTACGTTATTATTAACTAATATTCATTGCTCACATTAGAGTTCAATCTTTGTGTTGTACATTCAACAGGTTTTGACAAATGGGTAATGTCATGTATTCACCAGTATAGTGTCATGTAGAATAGTTTCACTGCCCTGATAATCCTCTGTGCCCACCTACTTACCCCTCTCTCCTTCTCCTCAACCCTTGGAAATCAATGGAGTATTTTGATTTTATGTGATTCAGTGACTAGACTCTTTTAGGCACAGACATGAGAAAGCCCACACTTGAGTGTTTGGCTGCTCCTGAAACATTGCCTTCATGCTTAACGTTTTTGCTTTTTAAAGCAACACATTCCTTGGGTTCAAAAAAACAAAAACAAAACTACTTTAATAATGTTTCATCTTGCAGTCCTTTCAGAAAGATTGTTTGGTTCCTAATTATTACCCAACTGTAGTCTGTGAGGCTGCCATCTGAAAGTTGTGATTAATTTGGGGGATCATCGGGAAATATTTTCTCATGTAGATTCATTTCTTCTCTCTAGAATTCTCCCTACTCTTAAATTTTTTTCTGTCTTCTTGTCTTCATTATCTAACAGGGGTGAGTTATTGAGATTTCTAAATCTGTTTCTATGCTTGTCATTTTAATTAAGACACAGCCACAAGCAAATTGACTTTTTCCCCATCAGCCTGGGGGAAGGCTGTGCTTAAAACTTGCCAAGTGACAGATGCTCTAATCTTGCTCTTGAGGGTTGGGGTAGGGAGTATGGAGAGCTATCAAAGGGCAGAGTATCTTCCTGTGAGAATGGGGACTTGTCTTTCCTAATAAGGAAAATATCTCTATTCTATTTACTCCTGGCCTACCTTGAAGGCAACAGAAACCTGGCAAGGGGGAGTAAAGCTTTGTGTCCTTCAGCTTGGCTGCTGGCATTTCTTCCTCCTTTACTCATATGACCTCTGGCATTGGATCATTTACTTAGCCTTCATTACTAGGTTATTTCTTTGGAGAAACAGGCCAGTTACAAAATCACAGCTATTGCTAAATGCAGAAAAGTTTTCTTAACTCTAAGTAAGAAGATAATGTATTCAAGAGAGTAAATTCCTTATGTCCATCTTATAAACCCAGTTCATAAGAATAGTCTGTTTCCTCAGAAGATTGCTTGACATTTCCCAAGCACATAATTCTTTCTTCCACATATGTTTTCCATATCCTCATGGGCTGATGTCAGAGTTATAATTTCTTTCTTCTCCTTCCTCTCTGAAGTCCTCTCTGTGGCTCCAGAATGAGTCATTTACTCCTTGTTTATTCTTCCCATAATTCTTTATACATAATTTTAATATAACACTTTTTACTCCTTTAGTAAGTGGTAAGTTCTTCCTTAAAGGCAAGAAGATCATCTGAAGCACCACAATCCATAGTTAGGTGCTCAAGAAATTGTTGACTGAAAGAATGAATTTAGATCTTTTAAACATAGTGTACTAGCAGTCCTGGCTTGAGTGTAAGCTGTAGACCCTGTGTCTTGAGAACTGGTAGGCCATTTTTGTTAGGACTGAGGTCTCTGGGGAAAGAATTAGTACTCTAAGACTCATTCCTGAAAAGACCTAATCTCTTCTGCCTCCAGGCCTCTACACATGCTCTGCACATGTATTGCCTGAAACTCTCCCTCCTTAACTGAGCTAATGTCATTTATATTTCAGGGCTGAGTTTAAACATCACTTCCTTAGGAGCAAAGCCTTGTCACCCCACCTCCCTTGTTACTTCCTTTTAAAGCTTCCTGGTTCCCACCTTGATATCTATATCGTGCTTCGTTACTTGTTCAATGTCAGTCCTATTTGCTTGTAAATTTCCTAAAGTCAAGACTGTCTCTGTTTTGTTTATAGTTTTACTCCAGAATCTGATTCAATTCATATGCACAATAGAAACTGAAAAATATTTGTTAAACAAATAAATGAGTACATGCAAATGCCTGTGTTCTATTTTAGTGACTCATAAACACATCAAATTGACTATGTTGCAAACTTCATTTCCCCTTTGAAATTTGTTCATCTTCCTCATCTTAATAAATGCATTAACAATCATCCAACTATTCAAGCCAGAACCTTGATAGTTAATTATAATTATTCTTCTCTTTCTTCTTCTTTTTTTGGGTCATACCTCCATATTAAACCTATCAGTAAATCCTTCCTATGGCAAAATATATTTTCCATTTAATTATAATCATCACCAGTGTTACTATTGTTCTTCAAGGCCACCAATCACTCTTTGGAAGACTACCACTTGCCTCCGAACTGTTGTTCCTACTGTTGTTCCTCTTTAATTACTAATTAGACTGCTAATTGTCTGCTAATTCCCAGCATAGTAGTCAAGATGATCTCTGTAACATGCACACACACACACAAAAAAAAGTGTTCCATCATTCTGCTCCTTACTGGCTACCTTGGTATAACCCACAAATGCAAGCATAGCTTGGCAACTCCTTCCTGCTCCAATCATACTCCCTGCCATTCTGCCTCTCACTCATTCAGCTCTAGCCACACTCTAAATTTATTTGAGGTTATTGAATGTACTATGCCTCTTTTCATTCATTCATTCATTCTTTCTTTCTTTCTTTTTTTCTTCCAATTATGGCCTTTGCTATTCCCTTTTCCTGGAAAACCCTTTACTCAGCTCCTTCAAGGTTTGTTTCCTTCTCACCCTTTGAGTATCAGTTTAAATGCCATTTCCTGAATGAGTCCATCTCCTGACAACTCCCATCAACTCTTGTTCTTTACCACAACATTTCCTTTCTTAACACTTCCTGTACATAGTTGTCCATTTATTAACTTGGTTCATTGATTTACTGTCAGTCTGCACACTGGAATGTAAATTCTATGATGCGTTTTTGTATATAACTACACAGTGAGCTTGTTTTAGTACAGCAAATAATAGATGTAAAATGATAAACATCTTTTGACTGAAAGAACAGACAAATGATTGAATAAAGCTCAGGAGCAGTTTGATGGGGATGGAGTGGAAGAGCAGTTCTGAGGACAGGGTCTGTCACAACTAGCAGCAGGGGCCCAGACATTGGTTTCCTTTACCCTGGTCACCATCAGCCTGAGTATGGGCATCTGCCACGGTTAGTCCTTCTGGTGGGCAGTGAAAGCCACGTTCTTACCTCAGGCATAGTAGAGAGAGATACTGGGCCATGGAAGGCTGGACACACTGGGTTTCCATCAGGGCCAAAGTTAATTGTTTGAACTCTTAGGTGGTGCCATATGGGAAGAATCTGCACCTGGCTAAGATCCATGTGGGAAGAATTTGAGAGTGTATGACACTGGAGCTAGAAAAATGCCATTTGGTGAGAACTTCAGCTAGGGGGACATGTGGGGTTTTTCAGCTTCCTATGTCATTTTAAGCCTTGTCATTCATTTGGTTATTTGGGGTTTGATTTTTATCTTCAAGACTTTAGCATAGGCAATGTTAATAATCATTTGTATCAATAGTAGTGGAAGATGAGGACTCTGGGAGTTGAACAATACCTCAGTCCCATGGGTGGCAGTGGTTACCATTTTATGAAGTCACTTTAGAAGTACGTTAAAAAGCAGACACAAAAGATCATTGAGCCATGTTTCAGCTGTTGTGGAAACCCTTTAGGTATTTATGTCAGTGAGCACATTAGCAGTCTTAATAGGTCACAGGTGGCTGCATTTTACTTTTTAAAGCATGCTTACCAGGTGATCCAATTTAAATATACATTTGGGCCAAATTCTCATCCTTTATGACTCTATAGGGACATGAATTCATTAGTGAAAAGGCATAGAGTTTTTTAAAAGGAAGATTTGTCCAGTTAGTGAGTTGGCCTAAAATATTAAGAACCCTATTCTATTTCCAGTCTGTCCACATTATTTCCTTCAGTAAGGGCTAGTTCACCTCAGGGCTGATATTTCTTACAGCCACACACAACATGAGTGCCACAGAGGAAAAGGAGATCATAGCAAACCAGCACATTGATCTTGTCCAGTATTCAACTTCTTTGGGCTTGTTCTCCCTCTATCTCTGAGGTGACTTAGGCCTCATTTCAGGCTCAGCCATTTCCCGGCCTTAAGCAGCCCACACTCTGACTCAAAGACCTCTAGTTCAGCTCTGACTTGGTGCCCAGGCCCTTTGTCTTATACCTAAGAGCAAGTCTCTACTACCTGCTATGCCTGTTCTAAGAATCCTGCTTCTCTTTTTTCCCCTACTATCTGAGTTTCTGCATTGGACTCCTGATGCTATAGTTGTCTCTCTTTTTAAAATGTTTTTCTTCTTAAAAAAATTATCGTGACAAAATGTACATTACATAAGCTCTACCATGATAACAATTTTAAAATGTACAGCGTGGATATTGCAGAGGGAAGGGGGGTGGGTAATGGAACGAGGAGGGCAAAGGTGATATCTGCAAGTGTCAACAATAAAACTAAAGAAAAAACTAAAATGCACAGTATGTTTACATTGTAAATTCTTCACAATGTTTCCAAACCACCATTGCTACCTACCTTCATAAATCTTTCGTTATCCCAAATGGAAACTCTGCACCTATGAAACACTAACTCCCCATTATCTCTTGCCACAGCCCCTGTGATGTCTGTCTAGCTTGTTAGCTGTAGCCTCTTGCACTGAGTCTTGCCTTGCTCTTGCCTGCCCAGCTTTTTGTTCCCTAGCCACAGGGACTACAGTCTTATTCAAAAATAAGTCTTATTTTTGAATAAGACTGTAGTCTTATTTTGAAATAGTAGGCGAAGCCCTACTACTTGCTGAGAAAAGTTATTTATCTTTTGTCTGCCTGCACCAGTGAACATCATTTTATACCTCAGTCTTTACTGCCTTTCTCTGCCTGTCTCCTATTTTCCCTACCATTTTGCCTTGAGCTCCAACTCTGCAACACCTTCTTCACTACCAAGGTCCCTTTCTCATATCTGTGTCTTATGCCCAATCCTCTGAATCTGCTAGACTATACTTCTCAGTACTTGCAATGAGCCCATCTCCCTGCTTCGATTCTTTGTCTTTATCCTTCCAATCATGCTCTTTCCCAGCCTACCTGGGAGGCAGCAGAACGTTGCCATTCAGGGCACAGATACCTGGAGACAAAACCACAGGCTCTGCAACCTTTAGCACTATAAGGCCGTATACCTTCCTAGGAGCCTAAGAACTCAAATTCAGAATTATTATCGAAAGAAGTGAGAACTGACAAAGCACCAAATAAGGAAAACAGCACCTCTTGCAACACAAATGAGATGAGTTTTAAAGGATGAGTGACCCAATATGAAATCTTATATGGAGATTTAAAAGACTGACTTCAAAAGTTATCGGTTCATTTCCCCAGGTCCTCCACACCTTTGTGTGAAATGTGAATATTTTCTTTGACAAAACCCTCAACAAGGATAGGAACTAAATTCATCTTATTGTGTCCCATTGTACCTGAGCAGGTTAGATTGTTAAAACCTAGAGTTCCATCATGAAAAAAAGCTTGCTCTTCTAATGTACAGTATTCTTCTCTTCTAGTAAAGAAAGATTCAGCTAAAGCATTAGTTTCAATACTATTTTAATAGTAGGTATTTTTAGAGGTCAGTGAAATATTAATGTGAAATTGCAAATAATGACCCAATTTCTCATCTCCTTTGATAGAAGTGACACATTTAAGACTTACATCCCTAAGAAGAGAGATGAGGTACAATTAGATATTCATAATAACTCTGAATTCTCAAGTACTTTATTTGCAGTGATCCTTTGAAAGTAGTAAAAAAGCCCTGGTGGGTAGCACAGTGGGTAAGGCCCTGTGAACCCGAAGTTGCTGGTTCAATTCCTCAGTCAGGGCACATATCCAGGTTTCAAGCCAGGTCTCCAGCCAGGTCTGTAGCTGGAGGCAGGTGGAAGGCAACCATACATTGATGTCTCTCTCTCTGTCTCTGACTCTTTCCCTTACCCTCTCTAAAAATAATAAATAAAATCTTTTAACTAAATAAATTAATTAAAATAGTAAATAAATAAAATAAAATAAAGCCTATTTAAAATAGCATTGTCATATATCAGTCTTGGTCTGGACCAAGACAAAACAGGCACATGGATCAAGATCACAGCATTAAGCAGGTCGGTGAGGAATTTAAAGTTGAATTTTCAGCTATAAAATGTATAAGGTCTGAGAATCTAATGTAAAACATGGTGACTAGAGTTGATAGCACTGTATATAATTGAAATTTGCTAAGAAAATAGAACTTAAACATTATCATCAAAATAAAATAAAATAAAATTTAAAAGCTGAATTATATAGGGTGGAAATACAGTCTAGTAAGGTGTTGAATAACTGTCTTCCATCTGATCAAGAAATAAAAATCTGATCAGACTCATAAAAGAAGCAGATGGTGAAAACATTTGAGGGATGAACTAAAAGAAGAATGTGAATGACTGAAATTGAGACTTAGTGATTTTCAGAATTCTGTGGTTTGCTTGTACCAATGACCATTACAAAGCCAAAGACCACCTCAGGCCCTTTAAATCAACAGCTGACACCTTGTTCTACATGCCTGGAATCTGCTAACATGTGCCAAAGTACAGGACAAAGGCTTTTCTCAAAAAACTTTTATTTAAGGCATTATTAGATTTTTTTTTCTCTTTCACATTGATGATTTATTCTTCTCCCTTCCTCCTCCTTTCTCTCTTTTTTTTAAATTTAATTGTTGTTGTATTACATCCATCCCCTTTTTGCTCCCCTCTGTCCCCCTCCCCACCCACCCATTTCCCCCAAAGTCAATCCCACCTGTTATCTATGTCCATGGTTCCTTTATACTAGGTTCTTGTCTAAGCTGTTCCCGTTTCTTGCCTCTGTCTCCCCGTTCCCCCCAACCTCTTTCTCCCTGACCACTGAAGGCCTATTCACTGTATTCATATATTTGGTTCTGTTTTGCTTGTTGTTAGTTTTGTTCATTATTGTCCTGTAATGGGTGAGATCATATGATATTTGTCCTTCACTGACTGGATTATTTCGCTAAGCATAATGCTCTCCAGTTCCATCCATGTTGCTGCAAAGGGTACAAGTTCCTTCTTTCTTTCTGCTATATAGAATTCCATTGTGTAAACGGACCAAAGTTTTTTCATCCAATCATCCACTGATGGGCACTTAGACTGTTTCCAGCACTTGGCTATTGTAAATAGTGCCGCTATGAACATAGGTATGCATAGGTTCTTATGAATTGGTGTTTCAGGATTCTTTGGGTGTAGTCCAAGTAGTGGAATTGCTGGGTCAAAGGGCAGTTCCATTTTTAGCTTTTTAAGGAAACCCCATACTGTTTTCCACAGTGGCTGCACCAGCCTACGTTCCCACCAACAGTGTATGAGGGTTCCCTTTGCCCCGCATCCTCGCCAACACTTGCTGTCTGTTGATTTGTTGATGATTGCCATTCTGACAGGTGTGAGGTGGTATCTTATTGTGGTTTTAATTTGCATCTCTCTGATGACTGGTGATGTTGAGCATTCTTTCATATCCCTCTGGGTCCTTTGTATATCTTCTTCAGTGAGTTGTCTGTTCAGGTCCTTTGCCCATTTTTTAATTGGGCTGTCTGTCTCCCTGGTGTTGAGTCCCATTAGTTCTTTATATATTTTGGAGATCAGACCCTTGTCTGAGGTATCATTGGCAATTATGTTTTCCCATACAGTTGGTTCCCTTTGAATTTTGCTGATATTTACTTTAGCTGAACAGAAACTTTTCAATTTGATGTAGTCCCATTTGTTGATTCATTCTTTTATTTCCTTTGCCCTTGGTGAAGTATCAGTAAACATATTTTTGTGTAGGATATCCAAAAGTTTGCTGCCTATATTTTTCTCCAGGACCTTTATGGTGGCACTGCTTATATCTAAATCCTTTATCCATCTTGAGTTTATTCGGGTGTATGGTGTAAGTTGGTGGTCTAGTTTTATCTTTTTACATGTTGCTGTCCAGTTCTCCCAACACCATTTGTTGAAGAGACTGTTTTTACTCCATTTGATGTTCTTTCCCCTTTTGTCAAATATTAGTTGGCCATAGTGTCCTGGGTTAATTTCTGGGCTCTCTATTCTATTCCATTGATCTATATGTCTATTCTTATGCCAGTACCAGGCTGTTTTGATGACAGTAGACTTGTAGTATTGTTTGAAGTCTGGTATTGTGATTCCTCCTACCTTGTTCTTCTTTCTCAGGAGTGCGGTGGCTATTGGTGGGCGTTTTTGGCTCCATATAAATTTTTGAAGTATTTTTTCTATTTCTGTGAAGTCTGTCATTGGTATTTCAATTGGGATTGCATTGACTCTGTAGATTGCTTTGGGTAGTATGGACATTTTAATGATGTTGATTCTTCCCATCCATGAACATGGTATATGTTTCCATTTATTTGTATCTTCCTTAATTTCTTTCTTCATTGTTCTGTAGTTTTCTGAGTACAGGTATTTTACCTCCTTAGTTAAGTTGATTCCTAGGTACTTTATTTTTCTTGTTGCTATGGTAAATGGGATTTGTTTTTTCACTTCTATTTCTGTTGTTTCATTATTGGTATACAAAATAGCTTTTGATTTCTCGATATTGACTTTATACCCAGCTATTTTGCTAAATTTGCTAATTAGGTTCAGTAAGTTTTTGGTGGAGCCCATCGGATTTTGTATGTACACTATCATATCAACTGCAAATAATGACAGTTTGACTTCCTGCTTCCCTATTTGGATACCTTTAATTACTTTTTCTTCTCTGATGGCTATAGCTAGAACTTCCAAGACAATGTTGAATAGAAGTGGAGAAAGTGGACAGCCTTGTCTCATTCCTGATCTTAGGGGGAAAGCTTTCAGTATTTGTCCATTAAGTATGATGTTGGCTTCAGGTTTCTCATAGATGGCCTTTATGATGTTCAGGTATGCTCCCTCTATTCCCATTTTGCTGAGGGTTTTTATCATAAATGGTTGCTGTACTTAATCAGATGCTTTTTCAGCATTTATTGATATGATCCTATGGTTTTTATCTTTCAATTTGTTGATGTGGTGTATTACATTGATTGATTTACGAATGTTGTACCATCCTTGCATCCCTGGGATGAAGCCCACTTGATCATGGTGTATGATCTTTGTAGTATACTGCTGAATCCGATTGGCCAATATTTTGTTGAGAATTTTAGCATCTATGTTCATCAGAGATATTGGCCTGTAGCTTTCTTTCTTAGTTG